>WSTH01000059.1:0-40655 GCA_019616345.1 Ceratobasidium sp. 395 | reverse complement strand
AGCCAGGTGAGAGCGTCGCTGGCGCAGTCGCCGACATTTTTGGCAAGGGCAACGCGCTTCAGGTCGGCGTCGATAGTGTGCCTAGAGGTACAGTCCACATAGAATATATGGTTATAGCTGCATTATTGCGCTAGTGAGCTTCAGATAACTTCTCTGACGGGTTTATACTTACTTGTTCTCATGTATCTTTACATACTTCAGCGCTAACTGGGTTTTCCCCACGCCACCGAGCCCGTGGAGCACGCATACATGTTGATCCTGTGAGTCACCAAAACATCGCTCGATCCGGCTCAGTAGATCATCCCTTCCTACGAACAGCGGCGATGGAGCAGGACAAAGTTTGATCGTATGTGTCGTACTAGACGCCTCAGGAATGATCCCCCCTGTTAGCATACGCATCAGTTTAGGTGAGCATAGAGTGGGTCCCCAAATTAAAACTTACGTAGATGCATCGTCGGTACTCCTTTGATCTTTTCTACAACTGCCCGTACGATCCCGGCCAGTGTAGCATCGTTCTCTGACACGCCAAGATACGACCGAGCGTGCACCGTTCCTTCCGAGCGTCTTTTCCAATCTATCGCCCCGATGTTCTCCATCCCTTGATTGACGTTCAGACGAAAGTAGTGTCCGGGTCGATTCATGAACCGGACCAGCATTTCTTGTGCTACTCGCTCGCATTCGGTTGCTATACTCATCAAGCATAGTTAGTTGCGTCAGCGCGTATTATTAACGAAGACGTACCAGATGCTTGCCTCTGTGCAGCACCGATACTCACAACGCATGCCAAGCGTTCGTCTGGGAACAGGTGTGCAGCTTCATCCAGAAGCTGGACCATAGGGTTGAAGCTACTGAGCCCAACATAGGTCGATTTAATACCTCCAGGCTCGGCGACGTTCATAGGCTTAAATAGCCCGGGGGCCGCAAAGGTCGAGCATATGGCTTCAGCGATGGTACAATCTGGTAAGCTGCTTGCGTCGGTCCTGTATGTGCGTAGACAGGTCGGCGATCCTGCCCTCATCCCAGTTTCGGGGGCTACACACACCACTCTGAGAGACACCTAGTTATACCAGCACCCTCCAGTGTACTAACGAGTCTTGACTTACACCTTGCATGCCTCGGGGTTATCCGCTTCATGACCTAACATGCGCTCGCTAGCACCCACACCGTACGACTCGAGCATTCGTTCCACCGCTGCCTTCAGCTTCGTTCTCTTGAACGCTTCGTTCCCAAACGCCTTCTTCTCCGAGAACGCCTCGTCCATGATCGCTACACAGTGGCGCCTTGCTTCTTGTACAGTCAGGCCAAGTCTGCCAAGCAAGATGACCAGTAATCTAATCATTAGAAGTTACATAAGCGGGTACACCTAGCACACCCGCTGAAGCTTACCCCGCGAACCCGGCGCCCGTCATCAGCCTGAAGCGTTTGCACGGTGAGGGTAAGTCTGACAGACCCAGCTCCATTTGCACACGCCTCATCAGCTCTTCGACCAGCTCGAGCGAAGACAGGAGTGAGGCTATGCTCCCTCCGTCTTCACCGGTTCATGAGCTCGCTGTGTTCCGAGGTGTAAAGCTAGCCCGCGATGTACTCACCGAGAGATAACGCATTCACGCCTTCAGATTCATCTGGTGGTGGCGCAGAAGACATGAGGACAGAATGAACCACTATGAGACAAGGCGTCGTGGTGGTGCTCTGGTATCAGACGATAGGCGCCTCTCGGCTTGTGTCCATCAGGGATTTGAAATCAGCTGTCACGGGGGCGCATATAACTTATCTTGGCACTCAGTCCCCCTCGACAATCCGAGGCAAATACAGATCACAAGTACCGACGAAGATTTCGCCGCATCTGTAGCAGTAGCAAGGCTGAGACATAGTCTGGAGGGAGGAAGTGGTGAAGGCGCGGGGACAATTCAGTTGAACCTCCACAAGATATGATAAAAAATAAAACTCGGTGGGCTAAAATGAGATTGATTGTGTGTAGTCCGAATACGGTTCTTTCACGTACTCGCGATCGGGCCTCTGAATTTGGCAAAATTCGAGGTCCGCGTTCGAATCGAGTTGGAAAACGGGTGAGCCTACTCCCCTAACGCGTTAGGTTTTATGGGGTTACTTGCCATGTAGCATATATATAACTTCAATAGTTTGACCGGGTCCACTATATGTGCCAATGCATGTCAGTAATTGCAACCAAAGCTCTCAGGAATAGCGCCTCCAATGGTTGGACCGCTGAAGCTCCCTGAAACAGCCCAACTTGGTGTAAAAAGTAAACTAGATGTCTACGTATCATCGAGGCATACTGTACAAGTTCATTAACCCAACAAGCGCGGCAGGGCTGGGGGTTTCGTTCAAAGTGGACGTGATAGAAATGACTAAACTAATGAAACGAGGTTCCATCAGTCTAGACTCATAGGCTTCTATGGTCACTCTCGATCAGTCAGTCGTTCAGCGCGAAGATATTGGGCACATAAGAGAATGCCGTGCTATCTTGACTTTTCGTATAGTCGTGTGTGCTTTTGAGCGCGCTCTGGTTTTGTACATAACCCTAGCTTGGAGCGCTTAGTCATACTGCACGTATCACTGTACTCGAACCGCCAAAGAAGGTCGCCTCGCCCCTGTCTCGTAGCATTCGGGGAGTTAGCTGCAGAATCTCCACCCTGTGTCAGAGGTTCGATTCAAACATGTGCAATGACGACTCTAGCATGTTCATGATATAAGAATATACCCTCTTCTTAGAATCGGCGATCTTAAGGCACGGCGGTGGGATATAGCATCACCCCATTAGGTTCAACAAACATAAGCCTGACGCACTAACAACGCCTACGCGGCCGGAATCCAAACCACGCCCCACGTCCAGGTCAATCTCAACCCATCACAGCGATTTCTTGACAGGCAACAAATCACCCAGTTCCACGCGCCTCCGACAAGTCGGACACCGAGCCGAAACCTCTATCAGCCACGGGTCAAGATACTCCATCTGTTGTTTACGCTTAGCCCCCGGATAAACACACACCGTACCCACTCACATGAAATGCATGCCCGCACGCAAACAGCCGCAATGCCTCAGCCTCTGCACCATCCTCGACCTAAACCCCAACTCGCCCCGGGGCTTAAAGTCGACCTTACAGACCGCGCATATAGCCTGGTTCGATTCGAGCTTCACAAATAGGTACTCGGTCTTTTTCCACATGGCTTCTGGATCGTCTTCGGTATTTTTTGAGGGGAGAGGAACAGCCTGATTCGAATGCGCTTGCGCATATCGGGTTTGGGTGAGTGAATGGGATTTGGCATCGTTGTATCTACGGCAGACTTGAGCGGGGTTGGCGATTTTGCCTCGTCTTGGACGGCAGGTATGTACGCTGCTAGTGGGATCTGATCGACTAGTTCGCGGGGCATCAAGGATGAGACCAAGTCTGTGTGGAATTCCTCCTCAGAGTCCACGGAATACATATGATAACCCTCTGTAAACGAGTAGTAAATAAGTTGAACCCGTTCGGAAGTGAAACATCACGCACAGTACCGAGTAACCATACGCTGTATCCAAGTATTTCTGCGACTAGCTCCAATGCGACCGGATAGCCCTGGAATATGAGTCTGAGCGCGAGCCATCAGATATAGGGGAAGTAAAGCGACACGTCCTGCGCGAGCCGCAGAGCAGGACGTTTGCAACAATAAACCACACGAGGCCGAAAAACTCCAGGGTATAAGCATAGCTATCACAAACATTATAACCCTACGCGCTCGCACTGCGGTACGGCCAAGGACTCACTAATAGAACCGGTCTCTTTCTTTGCTGAGCTTCGTCCTAACAGCCCAGGCCTTAACCACGTATCGGTAGTCCAGTACCACCATCCCCGTCCCCATAGCAGCCTTCACAGCCCATACAATATCCTATGAGCCAACGAACGCTGACACGCATACCATTGGCTTTATCTCGTCCCAGTCAGAGATCCATCCACCTCTCCGGGTATTGAACGCGCGGAACCTGGCCGTGACGCCAAACCAAGTAGTACATAAATCGCCACGATATGAACTGCTCCAAAGGTCAGGATTCGAACGAGCGATATGCGAGCCGCTTTAATTCCTATGGTTTTAGAGATCATCTCATTGAGTTCAAACCGTCGCAGAAAATGTCGGATTGGGCGGTGAGGAATCGGTCGCTACCTCGATAGTTGGATAGGGAGTTGGATGATCGTTGGGAGTTGGTGAGGCAACTGGAGCATTGAGGGTTATTGGAGAGATCCCGGTTAGATTGGGTTCGTAAACCGACGCTGGCGCACTGAGTGGTCTGCTCCTGTTGCTCGCGCGACTTCCACTCCTATTTGCACGCGTGACCTGATCAAAACTTCCTTCTCCACTCGGACCAGAGACCGTTCCAAACTGTCTAATTGATTCTGCCATAAGTTACGCATCCTGTTTCGACGGCGCGAGGACGATAGGTTCTATGGCGACAAGCCGCAGAGGTGAGACACCAGTAGCGTAGCAGGAAGTTTGAGGAGATAGCAATGCTCAGCCTCCGCCAGCTGTAAGTCCCATCTCCACCCGTCAAGGCGATGACCCGTAGAACGCGATGATAGCCGCACTCCAGCAACAACTAGCTTGCGGCGCTGAGCGCTTGCCAAGAGCCAACGAGGATTGGCGGTAGCGTTTTTGTGGCTCTGGTCCTACACGAGAAAATCTAGTATATTTCGAAGGCGACGCCCAGCTTAGAAAAATCCCAAGAGTTCAGGCAAGCACGAAAGCCGGGTGATTCGCAAGCTCGGTCGCTCAGACCCCCAGAGTTCAGACTACTAGTTTAGAGCCAAGAGGTTGTTTCAGTTGCTCTTAAGCAAATTTTGGGGTAAAATCCTGAATTTCCCGAGACGGTGAAACCTACGGTTGAGATGCGAAAATGTCTGATGGTGGACAAGTTAAAGTTGAATTCAAGTCAACGGGAGTGGCTAAGCGCCGAGATTATCTCATTTAGAGCGCAGGCGCGCGGGACCTCAATCGGGTATCACTCCATCTCTCACCAGCTGCAGTACACTTTGCCTTATTCGCTGGACAAGTGTATACATCGGGGTGAAGATTATCGATACGACGACCAAAGCAATCGACCAGGCGAATCTGCTCTACGATAAGGTACCAATGTTGAGACTCTCCAATTATATAGCCTACAGTAGTACTAGTAAAGCGACATGGAATACAACCCGGCACAATCTTGCTACAAGCTATATGACAGCCTTGGCGGGCTGACATGAGTCAATTCGGGCGATCATACAGGCTCTGAAGGAACCGACCAGAAGAAACGACAGAGAAGAAACCACAAACAAGAGCGACAAGAAGAGACCAGAATATCAATCGCCGGTTGTAAACAGCTGCTGGTGTCGTTCCGTCTGGCTTGGATTGGACGTCATCCAGCGCCTGCACTGCCTGCACGGTGTCCAAACGTGAAGTCTCGATCAACCGCGCCGAGGGGTCTGCTTGAGAAGATAGCGTATCGGATTGAGCGAGATGACGACGTATTCCCTCCAAATAGCGTGTCCAGCCAAGGGTATTCGGATGCTCATTGCCGCAGACTCGCTCCCCTACTTCGACCACCTCTCGCAGCAGCACCCCTGCCTCTCCCCACCGCCCTTGATCCAAGTACGTCGACGCCAGGTTTCCCATCGCTACTAGAGTGTTTGGGTGTTCGTCGCCTGACACCCGTTTCATGGTCTCGACCACCTCTCGCCCCAGCACCTCTGCCTCTCCCCACCTCTCTTGATTCGAGTACGTCGCCGCCAGGTTTCCCATCGCTACTAGAGTGTCCGGGTGCTCGTCGCCTGACACTCGCTTCCTGACCTCGACCACCTCTCGCAGCAACACCTCTGCCTCTCCCTACCGCCCCTGATTCAAGTACGTCACCGCCAGGTTTCCCATCACTACTAGAGTGTGCAGGTGCTCGTCGCCTGACACCCGCTTGCTGATCTCGAGCACCTCTCGCTGCAGCACCTCTGCCTCTCCCCACCGCCCTTGACTTCTGTGCGTCGCCGCCAGGTTTCCCATTGCTGTCAGAGTGTCCGGGTGTTCCTCGCCTAACACCCGCTTCCTGATCTTGGCCACCTCTCGCTCCAACACCTCTGCCTCTGCCCATCGCCCTTGACTTCTGTACGTCGTCGCTAGATTTCCCATCGCTGTCAGAGTTTCTGGGTGTTCGTCGTCTGACACCCACTTCCTGATCTCGAGTACCTCTCGCTCCAATACCTCCGCCTCTACCCACAGCCCTTGATTCTGGTATGCGGTCGCTAAGCTTGCCATGCTAGACAGAGTATAGGGATTGTCTCGACCTAGAACTTCCAGATTGGCTTCATGCTCCGCCCTCGCTAGCATCTCCTCGTCCTTTGTACGCCCATTTTCAGCATAGACTGTATGAAGTCGCCACGCCAGTCGTGGCTTGAGCCTCTCGCTGTCTGGCAAACAGTCGACGTGGCTTAGCAAGGCTCGACGGTGGGCATAAGCTTCCGTTCTCTTTTCCGGTATCGTGGACGTCGCAAGCAAGAACGCAACGCAACTGCATGCTGTATCTGAGTCGGAAATTACAGTGCGCGACTATTGCTGTACAAGGGGGTGGATAGAGTAGGAGCGATTGGCATCGTCGTATGCGAGCAGGGAGTACGAGGTGAGGTCCTTGACTGTTCGCAGAAACACTGCCTTGTCCCAGGTACCATCTACCAGTCTAGTGAAGTTTGCCAGGAACTCGGTCGTCATTTGCTCAATTCTTGTCTCCTCGTCAGTCGGTGGGAGTGCATGTGGCTCGTCCTTGAGACCCAGAACGGCGAACCGAAAGATGTCCTCCGTGATCTGGTCGTGGTGCATGAACGCAAGATGGTCGTGTAGTTGCTTCGCGAGTGGCGATAGCTGTCGGTAGCTCACCTGCCATGTGGCATATACTGTGAGCTCGTAGTCGTCCGCCTTCTGTACTTCGCTTGCATAGTCGTCTAGTATCTGGCCTCGGCTAGTTTGGTACATTTCCAGATATTCCTGTATGCTGCACAGATTCGTCTGAATATATGAGCCGGCCTGTACAATCGCCAACGGAAACCGGCCGAGCATCTGCGTATGGTCTATAGTCAGCGCTACGCTGACCGAAACACATTAAGCTATGAGTGAATACCTCAATCAGCGCCACGCCTGGAGCTCCTATATCCTCTGCCGTTCCGGCCGCCTTGCTGAGCAACCCCTTGGCTTCAACTTCAGACATGCTTGAAACCTGACAGTTTGCGTCCACGCCGCGCGCTAGGTTGGCCATCCCACGGTTGCGGGTCGTGATCAGAATACTTCCATGCGAGCACGAAGGGAAGTAGCCTCGCAGGTTCATCGATGTGTCGTCGGCGTTGTTGTATACGATCAGCCAGCGCTCCCGAAGGCGAGCCAGCCAGGTGAGAGCGTCGCTGGCGCAGTCGCCGACATTTTTGGCAAGGGCAACGCGCTTCAGGTCGGCGTCGATAGTGTGCCTAGAGGTACAGTCCACATAGAATATATGGTTATAGCTGCATTATTGCGCTAGTGAGCTTCAGATAACTTCTCTGACGGGTTTATACTTACCTGTTCTCATGTATCTTTACATACTTCAGCGCTAACTGGGTTTTCCCCACGCCACCGAGCCCGTGGAGCACGCATACATGTTGATCTTGTGAGTCACCAAAACATCGCTCGATCCGGCTCAGTAGATCATCCCTTCCTACGAACAGCGGCGATGGAGCAGGACAAAGTTTGATCGTATGTGTCGTACTCGACGCCTCAGGAATGATCCCCCCTGTTAGCATACGCATCAGTTTAGGTGAGCATAGAGTGGGTCCCCAAATTAAAACTTACGTAGATGCATCGTCGGTACTCCCTGGCTCTTTTCCAGTATTGAACGTACGACCCCGGCCATTATAGTATCGTTCTCTGATACGCTAAGATATGTTCGAGCGTGCGCTGCTCCTTCCGAGCGTCTCTCCCAGTCTATCGTCTTGATGCTCTCCATGCCTTGGTCTACGCTTAGACGATAGTAGTGTCCGGGTCTGTTCATGAACCGGACCAGCATTTCTTGCGCCACTCGCTCGCATTCGGTCGCTATGTTCACCACGTACAGTAAGCTGCATGATCATGTGCCATTGACAAAGCGACATACCAGAAGCTTGATGTTGTCGAGCACCAATACTCACGACGCATGCCAAGTGTTCGTCTCGGAACAGGTGTGTGGCTTCTTCCAGAAGCTGGACCATAGGGTTGAAGCTGCTGAGCCCTACATACGTCGATTTGATACGTCCGGGCTTAATGATATCCATGGGTTCGATGACATCCATGGGCTTGAATAGTCCGGAAACCGCAAAGCTCGAGCATATGGCTTCGACGATGGTGCAGTCCGGCAAGCTGCTTGTGTCGGTCGCATATGTGCGTAAACAGGTTGGCGACCCTGCTCTCATCCCGCTTTCGGGGGCTACACACACCACTCTGAAAGACAGTCAGACCAGTGTCCTCCGGTTTACCAACCGTCTCTGACTTACACCTTGCACGTCTCAGGCTTCTCCGCTTCAGGATCTTGCATACGCTCGCTAGCACTCACGCCACACGACTCGAGCATTTCCTGTACCGCTGCTTTCAGCTTCTTTTTCTTGAACACCTCGCTCCCAAAAGCCTTCTTCTCTGAGAACGCCTCGTCCATGATCACCACGCAGTGGCGCCTCGCCTCCCGCACGGATAGACCCAATCTACCGAGCAAGATAACGAGCAATCTGATTATTCGGAGTTACATCATCAGATACACCGGACAAACAGACTGGAGCTTACCCCGCAAACCCGGCGCCTATCATCGGCCTGAAGTGTTGGTGCGGTAAGGGTAAGTCTGGTAGACCCAACTCCTTCTGCACACGCCTCATCAGGTCTTCTATCAGTTCGAGCGACGACAGGAGCGAGGCTATGCTCCCTCCGTCTTCACCAGTCCATTAGCTCGCGGTGTTTCGAGATGTAAAGCTAGCCCAAAGTGTACTCACCGAGAGATAGCGCATTTACGCCTTCGTATTCATCGGGAGGTTGGGCAGAAGACATAAGAATGGACTAAACTAACAAGGGGCAAGAGGTTGTGGTGGTTGTGCTCTGGTGTTGAAGGATAGGCACCTCGCGCAAGCCTCGCGGTTTACGCTCACCAGCAATTCGAAATTGCTGCCATGAGGACACACAGGGCGCATATACCTTGGATCTTAGTCCCATTTAGCTGATAGTCTTAGACAACTTAACTGTTGAGACAACTTTCGCCGCATCTGTAGCGGCAATCGGTCAACACCTAGCAGGGGAGGCGGTGAGAGCACAAAGCCAATTGAGTTGGATCTCCACAAAATGCGATGAGAAAATAAAAATCAGTAGGTTAAACAGGGATCATTGTCACTATACCAGAACACGATCTCTGCATAATCTGTCGAATTGACCTCTGATTTTTAGGAAATATCCTAGGTTCGCGTTTGAATCAAGCCGGAATACAAGCGAGCGGCTTGTTTCTCTAACGCGTTATGTGTCATGAAATTACTTACCACGTAGTATGCATATAGCCCCAGAAAACTTAATAAGTCCACTATATGCAACTAGCGTATGTGGATTACGACCAGAGCCGTTAAGAATAACGCCTCTGATGCGCGGGCCGCTCAGACTCCCTGAAACAACCTGGATCGATGTAAAACGAAGTGCGAACCGGATGCCTGCCAGGCGTATTAGAAGGTCTCATTAACCTTGTAAGCGTGCCAAGATTATGGGCTCCATACAAGGCGACCGCGATAGGTGACCAATCTAACGAAAGAAGACCCAATCAGTCCAACTTAGTGACAGCATGCTATAGTCGCCCCCGATCTCTCGTTCGACGCGAAGGCATTAGACATATGAAACTACCATACTATCTTTGCTTCTCATATATCCCTGCACACTCTTAGTTGCGCTCAGGCTTTGTGCTTAAAACCTTGGCTTGGGGCATTTAGCCGTACGCGTATCACGGCATCCGAACCCCAAGGAAAGCCGCCTTACCACTCCGCCTTCTCATAACATCCGTGTAGTTGACTGCAAATTTCTATCCTGTGCTAGAGGTGCAATTCTCACACATGTGATGTGTACTCCGGTACGCTCATGGTATCAAAACATGTCAACTTTGTAGGAAGTGGTATATAATATTATCCCATTACATTCAGCCATCATGAGCCACACACTAACGCCGCACACGGGGCCGGAATCCAAACCACGCTCTTACATCCAAGCCAATCTCAACCCATCACGGCGATTTCTTGACAGGCAACAAATCCCCCATTTCCACGCGCCTCCGACAAGTCGGACACCGAGCCGAAACCTCGACCAGCCACGGGTCAAGACACTCTACCTGTTATTTACGCGTTTAGCCTCCGAATAGGCACACCACCGTACTAACTCACATGAAACGCATGTCCACACGCAAGTAGCCGCAACGCCTCGGCCTCGGCACCGTCCTCGACCTGAGCCCCAACTCGCCTCGGGGGCTCAAAGTCGACCTTGCAGACCGCGCATATAGCCTGGTTCGACTCGAGCTTCACGAACGGGTGCTTGCTCTTTTGCCATATAGCTTCTGGATCGTCCCTGGCCTTTATTCGAGAGAAGAAGAGTAGCTTGAGGCGAGCACGCTTGAGCAAGCCTAGTTTCGTTCCATCTACGGCGGGCTTGGGCTGACTCGACGAATGTGTCTCGCCTTGGACGGTTGCAGGTATGTACACTGCTAGTGGGATTCGATCGACTAATGCACGGGGCATTGGGGACGCGTTCGAATCGCTGTCCTGACGCTGAGCCCCCCGCGCCGAATCAAACCTCCCAATCCGATTGGGACCATAATAGGTAGCATAAAACTGTGAACAGATAGTAAGTGGTTGAATATACATAAGAGCGGAACATTACTCACGCCATGGATGAACAGTACAAGCACTACAGGTATCGTCACGACCAGTTCTGCTGCGACCAGATAGCCCCAGCATACAAGCTCAAACGTGAGCCACCAGATACGGGGAGAAGCGACGCGACACTCCCTAGGCGAACCGTAGAGCAGGACGTTTGCGACAATGAACCAAACGAGGCCAGAGAGCTCCAAGTAGTAAGCATATCTATCGGAAACGTCAGAAATTCTACACTCAGAAGGCATAACTGAGGACTTACCTAGTAAACCTGTCCCTTCTTCTCTGTAGTCTGTCTCGAGCAGCCCGAGGCTTGATCACATACCAGTAGTCCCATACCGCCATGCCGATCCCGATCGTAGCCTTCACAGCCCAAACGATGTTCCATGCGGCCAGCGGCCAGCGGCACGCTTCCCATTGGCTCTGCCCCGTCGTAGCCAACGATCGATCCAGTCCTCCTCCCAATATTGAACGCGCGGAACCTGGCTTCGACGCCGAACTAAGCACTACACTAATCGCCACGATATGTCCTATTCCAAACGTCAGGGCTCGGGCAAGCGATACGCGAGCGGCTTTGATGCCCAGGACTTTAGAAATTGTCTGATCGATGTCGACCTGTCGTAGGAAATGCCGTATCGGACGGTGAGGGTTGGCCTCTTCCTCAGCGGTTGGGCGGGGAGCTTGAGGGTCGATGATGAAGTGTGAGACAAAGAAGATATCGCGGTTTATTGGAGATGTCTCGGTTGCGTTGGGTTCGTAGACCGAAGCTGGTCCGCTTGAACGCCTACTCCCGCTGCTCGCGCGACCTGCACCCCAGTTTTCACGCGTCTCCCAGTCAGGTCCTGCTCTGCCATTCAGCTCAGAGGCAGGTTCAGATAGTCCTGTTGGCTCTGCCATGGATTGTGTGAAATGATTCGGTGGCGAAGGGACAAGATTGTTCGTGGCGATAAGTCAAAGTGGAACACCAGTGTAGCCCGTAGGGATGTTGGAGGAGACAAAGACGTTCAGCTCTGTACTATAAGTTTCTGAGTGCCATCTCTACCCGTCAAACCCATGGTTTGTGGAACACGATAGTGGACGGTAAGAACTACATCGCGAAAACGACCTGAGTCTCGAAAGCACTCAATAGGACGTTTTAGTCCGCTCAGACTGTTCAGGCAAACGCGCCTTTCCATAGTCCTATTGAGTACTCAACAACAGTTCGGCATCAACCCAAACAGGTAACAACAGAGAATGAATAGCGGATTTGGGGGCATACATGGTCACGTGACTCGTCTAAAGCACCGCTGCACATGTATTTTCGCCGCACTTTGGGTCAGAACACTTCGCCGCTGCCCTCCCCCGGGGGTATTTTTGGTCGTAGAGTCGAATGGTGCGACTGGGAAGAAAAAATAACGGTGAGTTTTCAATATGTTCTCTGTTTTTACTTGTTTGTGTTAAGGCCCGCCACTATTGAGTACTCAATAGGACTATGGAAAGGCGCGTTTGCCTGAACAGTCTGAGCGGACTAAAACGTCCTATTGAGTGCTTTCGAGACTCAGGTCGTTTTCGCGATGTAGCTTGTAGCGCTTACCTAGAGTGGCGGTGGCTGTGCTCGCCATGGCTGTCTGCTTCTCCTGTATGTTCCTGGCGGCCTAAGCTTTGTACTCACAGTCCATGGCTTATGCAGTACAATCAGCATTGTGTCTATCATGCTAGAACCATGAGAAAAAAGACGCCTGCTCCTTCCATATTTCCATAGCGCCTGAGTAGGGGGCCGCAAAAGGTTAACCTTTGTCGGATATTTCTTGACTTGCATGGGAAATTCTTCGCTACGTTGGTGGTATAGGAGCATATCTTCTTTTGGAGCGGCTATATCAGATCGGGTTAATATATAATATGATCGTATCACATTCAGCGAAAATGAACCATACAAGCTGGCAGCCCGTACACGACTGAAACCGAAACCACGTTCTTACGTTCCGGTCAATCTCAAGCCAACGCCTTGGCTTCTCAGGCAGCAAACCATCCAGTTCTACACGGCGCTGACAAGTCGGACACCTCCCCGCAATTTTGACCAACCACGGGTCAACCGCACTGCATCAGTTTTCACCACTCGGTCTCCGAATACTAAGTACACTTATAAAAACACCCGACTCACATAGAGTACATGCCCGGATGTGAAGAACCGCAACGACTCGGCCTCAATACCATCCTCGACATCACCGACCCGCCCCGGGAGCTCAAAGTCGACTCTGAATATGGCGCATACAGCCAGGTTTGGTTGACGGATGCTCAGCCTTTTCCCGCATCGCTTCTGTATTGTCTTCAGTCTTTTTCGAGGGAGGAAGAACAGCCTGATTCAAGTGGGCTTTCATGTATCGGGTTTAGGCGGGTAAATGGGATTGGGCTTGGCTCCATCCATTATTGGTGAGGCTCGAGTCGGTCGGCGAATTCGCAGCAAAGTTATGAGCCTACAATACATTGTTTTGGCTTTAGTCAAAACAAATAGCCATGTGGAAGGCGACAAGAAAGCGAAGAAAAAAGAGTCACTGCCCTAGAAAACGGGCGCCTTTCCATTTTTCAGTGCTCGGTTCTAAGTATTGGGATTAGGCTCGCCCAGCCAGCCACCAATTTCCCATTTTCCAGGTTGGTACTTGTCCCGTTGGCGTTGTTCGAGGTCCGTGATGCCCCGTATGATGCTCCATAGGCGATCGAACGCGATGGGCTTCAGAATCCAACCATCCATGCCGAGGTCGTGCATTTTCTCCCTCTGGTCCTCGAGCAAAGAGGCGGAGACCGCAAATATTGGGATTCGACCATTGAGACGCATCGACACGCAGTCTGTAGGAATAGTTCTCGCAGGATTCTTGGCTTGATCGGCGGATTCGAGCCCTCGAATGGCCTTGGTTTCCCCAAAGCCGTCAAGGATGGGCATTCTGATCAACAGAGATTAGGTACGATTTCACACTACTCAAGGTCAACTTACTGGATATCCATTAACACGCAGTCCCATTCTCGGTCAGTCTCAACCTTTTGAACCGCCTCCTAGCCATTGGTAGTGTGTTGAACGTTGTGCCCGTCAAGGCTTAGACGTTTGCACAAGATTTTCCTATCGGTGTCGTCGTCCTGTTTGATCGCGCTCAGCTAGCGGTTTATACCACACACATCGAAAAGCATTCTCCGCAGCCCTCTTCCCGCCTCGCTTCCCAACCCCAACGCTCACAGGGTGTTCCAGCTGTTTCAACACTCGGTTCGCGGCTTGCTCCAGGACAAGCGCCTGGCTCGGTGGCGAAGTTGGAGCTCGATCCGTGTCGGATTCGTCTGGTTTGACCCCACACACTAGATATCTCGAGCCTTCGACTTTGAATATAGCTGGCGGGGTATTGGCTTGTCTCGTTCTAATGCTCGGCGTTTGGGGAATTGATCCTGAGCTCGGGCGTTTCATATGAGACGACGACGAGCGTGGTTCGTCACGCGAAGGCGACGCGGAACCGATTCTGCTCGTTGGAGCCGAGATGGCCACAATCATGTCGTCTATCCGAATATTGGTAGATTGGATCGAGGCTGACGTTGTAGATGCGTACACAAACCCAACACTGCTTGTTCTTGAATGACTGTCGGGATTTGTTGAATTCGGAGACAGCGAGCGTTCGGAGGATGACCCGCTGGTCAGGGCAAACGGAATCAGGAGTGAGAATTGAGAGCCCTGTTGAAGTTTCGAGTCTACCCGCAGCTGACCACCAAGTTACTCAACGACGCGAGCGACGACCGCAAGCCCAAGTCCTAGTAAAATTAATGAGGGGATTGTTATGCATATATCAGACAAGTTACCGAGACCTTGAGATTCACCGGAACGCGGCACCGACGACTCGACCTGCTCAAATTCGCGGAAGATGCTCTCCAACTTGGTACCCGAGATCCCACGTCCCGTATCAGCGACAATAATTTCTACAACCACTTCGTTTGAACCTCGCAGGCCAATTGGTTCCTTGAACCTTCGGCACTCGACGGTGATCTGCCCAGTCTCGGTGTATTTAACTATACCGTGACATTAGCTAAAGCTAGAAATAATACAGAAAGCGTATGTTACCTGCGTTCGCCGTCAAGTTGGACACAACGGTCCGGATCTTCTTCAAGTCCCCCATGACTATCTGGGGGCAATCGGTGGTGCCACCACAAACTGGATCCGCCGGCGCGTGGCCTCAATACGATAGAGAGTAACAGCGTTTTCAATCGCGCCGGGCAAATCGAAGGGTTCATTATAGAAGGTCTCGTTGCCGGTTTCGTAACGAGTGAGATCGAGTAAGTCATTAATCGTGAACAATAGGTTCTATGTGATCAAGATACTTAGATGCGTGGAGTAACGAGGCTAAAAACTAACCTTCGATGCGGCATGCGACCTCGTCAGATTCTCTCGCGTTTCGGGATCCAGAGGGCCGTTCAGCGCCATTTCTAGATAACTGCTCAACCAATCAGCCCAGTTTGAACCGCAAGACGGACTATAGCCTGCTTGATGATATGATTGAGCGGCGTTCGTACTGTAGACAACTTGTCAGCTTCGATCTATTAACAATAATGTATTCCGCACCTTCATGGCTCGCGTTGGAAAGCAATAAATTGGTCAACTGGTTCGTCTTGAGTGTCGTCTCCTTCTGCCTCCACACTTGGATAAACTATACGAAGCTTTTAATTAGCATCCTACCTCGTCGACGAATTTTAAACGCACCTTCCCATATACCAGCGCCAATACGCCCGCCGTCTCAAGCTGCTCATCCGTCCACGCCCGACACCGCCCGCTCACGGTCTCTTTCCAAGCCTACCAGACCACATACATCAGTCACTCGCTTCCTCATCGTTGCATACACTCACTTTGAACGGCTTTCTAGGCTCCAGTACTGCCGACCCGTCCGCTCTAGGCTTGAACGGTTTCCCCGCCCAATGCACATCACGCAAGTGACCCTTGCGCATCAACGCAATGAAATCTTTACCACCTGCTGAGAGCGGGACGTATAGTAGTCCAGCAATCGCGTCAAGTCCAGCCGGGAGCTTGAGGTCGGGCAAGTCAGTTGCAATTGCTTGAGAAACCTGCATAAGGCTATAAAATTTTAAAAAAATCAATATATAATGTCAAGGGATGGTACAAAAACGACGCACTTGAACTGCTTGCGCCGCAAGTACTCGGCCACGATCAACGTTTCTTGTTCATGCTCGTTACGGCCTAAGATCTTCGCGCCCTCTCCGATTACAAGTACACCGAAATCCGCGTCAAACAGGCTGATCAAGTCTTCAGCGTCGCTCACGATGTATCCGGTCGGGTGTTCCTCGGTTGGTAAGGTCGAGATCTACATTATTGAATCATTCGAATTCATTCCTCTGGCTAAAACGAATGGGAGAAAACCCACGAGTTTCCTAGTACGCAACCGCTGCACATAACTTAGTCGCTCGATATTCCGTGAAATCGAGTCGCTCAAAAGGCGCAACATCTGTCGAACGGGAAAGGACACCCGCATCCCACGCGGTCCATACGAATGACACGCAACCAAACCCCAGAGCTGGCCAAAGGTTATAATCGACTAGTACATAAATGAATATCAGTATCCTTGATAATCGAAGAAACAAAAAGAAAAAACGCACGATCGACATTGACGCGCGCACACCCATATTTGCCAAATCTGTAACATCAAAGTTAATTTCGAATCTATCCAGGCACGACGAAATGAAATAAAATTACATTTGATATGGATCGGGCTCATTGCACGCAAGTACGCATGCGTCATGTCCTACCAAGGTTCAAGATCGGTCAATACGTCATCGGCATATATACCGGGGAGCGGGTGTGCAGCATCATAAATACCACGCGAGAGGATCGAGTGTCTTCTTGATCCCCTTCTCCGATTCGCGTTGACTCACTAGAGGATTCTTCAAGTCTGTCCGATCCCTCACTACCAAACGCGCCGTTGTTTGACTTCGATCGTACAACAACCGAACTTTGTCTATTTCTCCCGTTAAAAGCCCACAACCTAGCCACAAGAAGACAGAAAAGCTACGTACTAATCGTATACAGCTCTCGAGCCTGGGCCGGAATGTCCCCCGCAGGAAGATGCAGTCCCTTGAAGATATCATGCGTCTGACTCCAGTCTACCAGTTCTGCGACACACTACACCGTACTCTCCACAATCAGTCCCCTCCCCTGGAAGCAATCTCAAGGCTCACCTGCCCGTTCCATTGATCATCAAACTGGTATACCAACACCCGATGGAACTGCATCAAGTCTTTGATCACACCCACCACAACGTTTAGCAGACTATCCAAATCAGGCGCACTACTCAACTGATCGTTTATTTGGGTCAACAAGGCAAACGCGTCCATCGTACCGACTCCACCCCCGCTGCGGCCTCCGCCCCGATCTCCACCGCTCGATCCACATCCACGGCGTCGAGGACGGGGCGCCCCACGCGTGAGACAACGCATCCGCTCGAGCGCGCGGAGAGGACGCGATCGCGAAATCGTGCTCTCCAACACATCGCTTAGACTCGGGTGCCAATCTTCTTCACCGATCAAGCCGCGCAGTTCGGTCGGACTGAGTTCCTCCCCATCCGCGCCGTGTTCGCAGTCAAGGTCATCTCCGAGCTCGGATCCGTCACGATTCCTCTCAGGCCCGATACGGTCGAATCGCCGCTCGTGACCGTCTGTCCGCTGGGCGACTGGTTCGTGCTGGTCGGAGGGGATGTGGCCGTTCCTCGTTCCGGCATAGGTGCGCAATTAGGCACGGTCGTTGGTGTCGCCCGGCTGGGTTGACCGCCTTGGCTCTGGCCCTTGGCTTTTTCGTCCACGCCTGTTTCATCACCACCCTCGGCTCGGCCCACCCCGACAGGCACAACAGTCTCAGCCTCGGCCAAACCCTCGTCAGCCGTTTTGCCCTCCCCGACACTCGGGCCCTGTATCGTACCCCGCCCAATCCCGGTCGGTACTTCTTTCGCCTTAGACAGTAGCCCCTCTTCCTCGTCATTTTTGTTTCCTGTGATTATAAAATGAGTAAATAGATGGGTTAAGATGCGGTGGATAGACCCAAAAGGAGACAAAGGTAAATCGAGTCGGGATAAATAATGAAAGGATCCAGCAAAGCCCGAGCCAGGGACATTGGAACCGCAGCCATGACCGCTGGCTCTAGAACTGATGCGACCACCAGCTTGCTGGACCTTTACAACACTGGAGCCGGTGCAGAGGTAGACTTACCACCACCGTGATCCCGGTTCTTGGGCGTACCTTGCTGCTCCGTCACTTGGTCGATCCGTCCCACCCGTCCCCGCACTGCCGACTCCACTGCCGTCCGCACTCCCAACTCCATTCCTAGGTGTCCTACTCACAGGTGTATCATAACTGCCAGGCGTACGCCGACCTCCTCCACTCAATACACCCGAGCTATCGATCGGAAGCATAGCAGCACAAGGCGGATATAACGGATTCAACACGTCTCGCTCCAGCTCGAATTTGAGGATGACAAGGGGTGATCTTGCCTCTGCATCGTCGAATTGGTTTGGGTCGAGATAGCCGCCTACGGGTGGATAAATGTGAGTTTAGTGACCACGAGCGAAAGGAGAAAAGGGGAGATAAAACAGAGTTAGAAGAATATGGTACGCACCGGCTGAAGACGCCTCTGCGGAACTAGACGGGACATTACGTCCTTTGATAGGCTGCTTCAGTCTGTGCGCCGCACACCAACATGTCCACTCCCTCCTCTGCTCCTGCCCCTTTCCCATCCCTCTCCTATCGCCGCCACCAACCTCACCCAAACCTCCTATAGCAGCCCCAACCCCCTGAGAAAAACACTCTCCGCTCCCAGGTTCACCCCAACCAGAAAGAAGGAATATGTGAGGCGAGTTGTCGGCCGTATCTTGTGACTCTAGCGCGGGATCATGTAGGTAGTGAACGTTGTCCCGGAGAATGTCTGCTTGGCTGTCGGGCGAGGTCTGAGTGAAGTAGGCGAGAGAGAACAGGAATTGGGGTGTGAGGCCGAGTATTTCGCTTGTATTCTAACTCAACCCAAAAAATTAAAAATAAATAACGCGTAGATGAACGGTAAACGAACCTCGGATACTTGTCTTACGACCAAATTCCCGGTCTCATAATCCTCCTCCTCCAAGGCAATGAGTACGTCGAAACCGTGTACAGCGCCTGGAACACGGATTGGCTCATCTTCACACCTCGCAAGTTGGCCTTCACGTCCAACGACAACACATATGATGCCTATGATCATCCTGAACATGCTGGAATCGAACAGTCACAAGCGGCTTGTTGCTGACTTCAGAACGGGACGTCGCTACTTGAGACAATTTTGCACTCGTCGACGCCACCGCTCCAGGCGCACCAGGTTGAATAAAATTAGGGCCCAATTGCCCCGT
The DNA here is from genome assembly GCA_019616345.1 of Ceratobasidium sp. 395. Taxonomy (NCBI): domain Eukaryota; kingdom Fungi; phylum Basidiomycota; class Agaricomycetes; order Cantharellales; family Ceratobasidiaceae; genus Ceratobasidium; species Ceratobasidium sp. 395. The sequence goes on along the minus strand of WSTH01000059.1, from coordinate 21,376 downwards.
TCCAGAGCGTTGGACCGACCGATGGGACTGAACAGAGCCCGCACCAGAGGGTTGAACACACGCATCCGTCCCAGCGTTGCTCGTGCCCGCCTTGCCCATTTTAGATCTACCGTGAACGCTGCTCCGGATAACGGCCCCGTCGACGCTGTCGTGCATTACGACGGCCATGCCAGACGCGGTGGAGAGTTCTTCGGCCACATTCGGTACGAGTTCAGCTAGCGGGAGAATGCAACAGTCGACGGAACCCGTCGCGGCCCTCGGTGGGGTGGTGGCGAAACGCTTCGGGCGAGGGAGGGCCTTGTGTCGTCACCTGCTCTATAGGCTGAGGTTCACCTCCATTCTCCACCCGTTGCTGAATGGGAAAACTATTAGGATTATCGGCTGCAGCAGATCGACGACGGGCAAGGGGATATCCGGATGCTAATTGGCGGCTAAAGAACGCCGGAGACCTGGCCTCGGGTTTAGCGGGGATAGGCGCAGAAAACACCGATTCATCTTGCAGGCTCTGACTGATCCCAAGCGCTCCTTGCGGCGATCTTCCCCTTTGTGCTCCTAAGTCCGGTAAAGCGCTCTTGGGTGTGGGCGGTGGCTGCTGAGCCTGACGTTCAGTTCGCATCTGAGCATCGCGCCTCGGACTCACAAGAGCATTGGATTCATCAGCACCAGGTGCGGGTTGGATCCCAGACAATAATGACTGCACGGGGTAGATATAACTCGACGTCGGTTGCGCCGGGGGAGGCGACGGCGCAGGGGGCGGCGGGCCAAGGGCGGGCCGGCCATCGTCGTCGATAACCAGAGAAATTAACAACAAGAAATAATAATAGTCGTCGTCACAGTCGAAAAGTCCCAATTCAGAATCCAAGCTCTCAAACCCGTGCCAATCAAGTTGCTTATTGGGTCCGCTCGATCGTCACCATTACAAATTCGTTCGCTCCCCCACGAATTGACGTCAACTGTACCCCCATCACGCCGCACTTTCCCACCCCTCTATCTGCACCACAACTACTCTTAGTCTATTCTACATTACAACGCAATTTATATTCGAGTACCCCAGCAAGTCCTCACCTCCCCACCTCCCCACCTACCCAACACCCCTTCACACCCCGGTCTTCGAGCATTTGTAACGCTTACGATCTTGCTTCATCAGATACTCGATTCGTATTGGACCAGAGTATGAAAGTCGGTGCGGTTCGGGGTAGGTTTGGATTCTACCGTTCGGAGGACGCTGACTCGCCCCTCCTCTCCAATTGGATGGCCTAGTACTGGGTGACTCCCCGCGGCGGTGAGATGGCCAGTTGGTCAGATGGGCAGTGGTCAGATTTCGGATACTTGTTTCCGACCCGTAATCTGGCCGATCCCTGTGCGATGGGTTTCCCGCAGGCGAGATGTTGGTCAGACCTTGGTCAGAGCTACAGCTCGCGATACCTACAATAACATCACGATTTCAGCACCCCATAGGTACTTTATACTCGAAAATGTGTAAAACTGTCTCAGATTAGACAGGGATGTTATTAACCGCAACCATCACCAAAATTTGTTTCGTTTCTATGGCTCTTCAGTTCACAAACATCACCTGAGATCATTCGAAGGATCCTGTCGATGATTCAAACATATTTGGCTGGTAGAGCAATCAGGTTGATCCATGTGTATGTCTGGCTCAATCATCGGTACATATATGTGTCAAAATCAGGCGGTTTGCGATGCACAAACGTGAAGTAAGGTGGACTGGAGTCGTTCAAAAGTAGACCCTGAGTGTCTGGCCATCATCTGGCCATCTGTGGAGGGGGTACCCCCCCTTCCACAGATGGTCAGACACGGTCAGCCGTGGTCAGACGGGAAAATCTGACCAGACCCCCTTGACTGGATTTTGATCGGGTGAGCCTGGTTTCCGTGGAACGTCATTACATCCGGGCGACTGACCAGCATTTATCTGACCAACTGGCCATCTCACCGCCGCGGGGAGTCACCCACTGGTAAAGCGATGAAATGCAACCCGGTACAATCTTGTTACAATCTCGATCACAACCCCGGCGGGGCACGCACGAATCAGGTCGAGCGATCATACAGGATCTGAAGGAACTGGCCAAAAGAAACAACATAGAAGAAACAACAAACGAGACCGACAAGAAGTGGCCAGAACATCAACCGGCGGTTGTAAACAGCCACTGGCATCGTTCCTTCTGGCTTGGATTGGACACTATCCGACGTCTCTGCCGCCTGTGCTGTGTCCAGATGCTGAACCTCCAGTAACCGCGCGGAGGTATCCGTCTCAGCAGGAGAGGTTGCCGTTGGTCTGTTGGATTCGGCGAGATGACGACGTATTCTCTCCAACCAGCGTATCCAGCAGCCGAGGGTATGGGGATGCTCATTACCCCAAACTCGTTTCCCGGTTTCGACTACCTCTCGCAGAAGCACCTCTGCCTCTCCCCATTTCCCTTGGCTCAGGTACACCAATGCCAGGTTTTCCATCGCTAGCGCTAGAGTTTCTGAGTGTTCATCACCCGACAGTCGCTTCTTCACCTCGACCAACTCTTGCTGCATCTCCTCTGCCTCTCCCCACCGCCCTTGACTTGAGTAAAACACTACTAGTTTTTCCATCGCAGTCAGAGTCGCTGGGTGTTCGTTGCCCGACTTTCGCTTCCCGACATCGACTATATCTCGCAGCAGCACCTCTACCTCTCCCCATTTCCCTTGACCCGAGTACACCGATGCCAGATTTCCCATAGTTGTCAAAGTGTTTGGGTGTTCATTTCCCCAGACTCGCTTTCCGACCTCGACCACATCTCGCAGTAGCACTTCTGCCTCTCCCCACCTCTCTTGACCCGTGTACGCTAACGCCAGACATCCCATCACCTTCAGAGTATCCGGGTGTTCGTTACCCCACGCTCGTTTCCCAACATCGACCACCTCTCGCAGCAACACCTTTGACTCTTCCCACCGCCCTTGACTCCAGTACACCAGTGCCAGGTTTGCCATCGCCGTCAGAGTGAATGGGTGTTCGTCGCCCGATTCTTGCTTCCTGGTCCCGACCACCTCTTGCTGCAGCACCTCTGCCTCTCCCCACCTCCCTTGGTTTCTATATGTCTCCGCCAGGTTTCCCATCGCTAGCAGCGTGTTTGGGTGTTTGTTGCCCGATACTCGCTTCTCGACCTCGAGCACCTTTCGCTGCAGCGCCTCTCCCTCTCCCCATCGCCCTTGACTCGAGTACGTCGCTGCCAGATTTCCCATCGCTCGCAGAGTGTCTGGGTGTTCGTTGCCTGATACTCGCTTCCTGACCTCGAGTAACTCTTGCTGCAGGACCTCTGCCTCTCCCCACCGCCCTTGACTCGAGTACACCAGCGCTAAGCCTCCCACTGCCGTCAAAGTGTACGGGTGTTCGTCTCCCCGTACTCGCTTAGTGACCTCGAGCACCTCTTGTTGCAACGCCTCTGCCTCTCCCCATTTCCCTTGACTTCTGTACGTCTCCGCCAGGACTCCCATCATCGCCAGAGTCTCTGGATGTTCATCGCCCGATACCCGCCTCCAGACCTCGACCGTCTCCTGCAGCAGCACCTCTGCCTCTCCCCACCGCCCTTGCTTCAAGTATGCATCTGCTAGGCTTCCCATGCTGTCTAGAGTATACGGATTTTCTCGACCCAGAACGTTTATATTGGCTTCATGCTCTGCCTTCGCCAGCCTCTCCTTGTCCTTCATACGCCCACTTTCACCATAAACCCGGTGGAGTCGCCACGCCAGTCGTGGCTTGAGCCTCTCGCTGTCTGGCAGGCAGTCGACGTGGCCGAGCAACCCTCGGCGGTGAACATAGTCTTCCGTTTCGTATTGCCATATCACGGAAGACGCAAGCAAGAACGCAACACAACTGCGCACTGTATCTGGGTCGGAAACTACAATGCGGGTCCATTGCTGTACGAGGGGATGGATAGAGTACGAGCGATTGGCTTCGTCGTGTGTGAGGAGCGAGTACGAGGTGAGGTCCTTGACTGTTCGTAGAAAGACCGCCTTGTCCCAGGTGCCATCTGCTAGTCTGGTGAAGTTTGCCAAGAACTGAGTCATCGTCTCCTCAATTCTAATCTCCTCGTCGGTCGGCGGGAGTGCATGTGGCTCGTACTTACGACCCCGAACAGCGAACCGAAATATGTCCTCCGTGATCTGGTCGTGATGCATGAATGCAAGATGGTCGTGCAGTTGCTTGGCGAGTGGCGATAGCCGTCGATAACTCACTTGCCATGTCGCATATACTGTGAGCTCGTAGTCGTCTGCCTTCTGTACTTCGCTTGCATAGTCTTCCAGTATCTGCCCTCGGCTAGTTTGATACATGTGTAAATACTCTTGTACGGTGCACATGTTGGTCTGAATATACGAGCCGGCTTGTACAATCGCCAACGGAAAGCGGCCAAGCATCTGCGTATGATCAATAATCAGCGCCACACAGGCTCAAACACGCTAAGCTGCGAGCAAATACCTCAACTAGCGCGGCGCCTGCGGCGCCTATATCTTCTGCCATTCCGGCCGCCTTTGCGAACAGCTCCGTAGCGTCACCTTCAGACATGTTTGATACGTAACAGCCTGCGTCCACTCCACGCGCTAGGTTGGTCATCCCACGGTTGCGAGTGGTGATCAGGATACTTCCATGCGAGCAGGAAGGAAAGTAGCCGCGCAGGTTGATCGATATGTCGTCGGCGTTGTTGTATACGATCAGCCAGCGCTCCTGAAGGCGAGCCAGCCAGACAAGAGCATCACTAGTGCAGTCGCCGACGTGCTTTGCGAGGGCAATGCGCTTCAGGTCAGCGTCGATGGTGTGCTTAGAGGTGCAGTCGACGTAGAAGATGTGAGCATAGCTGTAGTGTTATGATAGTAAGCTTCCTATAACTTCTGCGATGGACCGTGCTTACTCCCTCGCTTGCGTCTCCACATACTTCAGCGCTACCTGCGTCTTCCCTACTCCGCCGAGCCCATGGACCACGCATATATGTTGACCTTGTACATCACCGAGACATTGCCCGATCCGGCTCAGTAAATCACTCCTTCCTACGAACAGCGGCGACGGAGGAGGGCAGAGTTTGATGGTATGTGTGGCACTTGACGCCTCCGGAATGCTGCCTCCTGTCAGTACAAGTATCAGGTTGGATGAACACATGGTGGGTTTCCAAGCTAGGGCTTACGCAGATGCATCGTTGGTACTCCCTCGTTCTTCTTCAGAACTGCATGTGCAATCCCGGCCAGTATAGCATCGTTCTCTGCCACGCTCAGATATGTTCGAGCGTGTGCCGTTCCTTCCGAGCGTCTCTCCCAGTCTATAGCCTTGATGTTCTCCATTCCTTGGTTGACGCTCAGACGAAAGTAATGTCCGGGTCGATTCATGAACCGCACCAGCATTTCTTGTGCCACTCGCTCGCATTCGTTCGCTATATTCATCAACCATAGTCAGTTGCGTAGGTGTGTATCGCTAACCACGACGTACCGGATATTTGCCTCTGTGAGGCACCGATACTCACAACGCATGCCAAGCGTTCGTCTCGGAAGAGGCGCGCAGCTTCATCCAGAAGCTGGACCATCGGGTTAAAGCTGCTGAGTCCTATATATGTTGATGTGATACCTCCAGGCTCGGCGACGTCCATGGGCTTGAACAGTCCGGAGACCGCAAAGCTCGAACATATGGCTTCGACGATGGTGCAGTCCGGTAAGCTACTCGCGTCGGTCGTGTATGTGCGCAGACAAGTTGGTGATCCTGCTCTCATCCCAGTTTCGGGGGCTACACACACCACTCTGAGAGACACCCAGTCAGACCGGCCGTGCCTCTAGTTCACCAAAGAGCCTTGACTCACACCTTACACTTCTCAGGCTTACCCGCTTCAGGATCTAGCATACGCTCGCTAGTACCCACACCGCACGACTCGAGCATTCGTTCCACTGCTGCCTTCAGCTTAGTTCTCTTGAATGCTTCGTTCCCAAAAGGCTTCTTCTCTGAAAATGCCTCATTCATGATCGCCACGCAGTGACGCCTCGCCTCTTGCACGGACATACCCAGTCTGCCGAGCAAGATAACGAGCAACCTAATTATTCGGAGTTACATCAGCGGATTCACCTGGCAGACCCACTAAAGCTTACCCCGCAAACCCAGCGCCTGCCATGAACCTGAAGTGTTTTCGCGGTGAGGGCAAGTCTAGTAGCCCCAGCTCCTTCTGTAAGCGCCTCATCAGCTCTTCGACTAACTCGATCGAAGACAGAAGTGAGGCCACGCTCCCTCCGTCTCCACAAATTCATCAGTTCCTGGTACTCCAAGATTTAAAGCTAACCCGAGATGTATTCACCGAGAGATAGCACATTCACGCTTTCAGACCCATCCAGTGGCTGCGTAGAAGACATAAGGACGGACTAAACCACCATGAGACAAGACGCGGTCGTGGTGGTCATGCTCTGGTGTCGGGCAATAGACGCCTCGCGGCGTATGCCATCAGCAATTTGAAATCAGCCGTCACGGGGGTGCATATAGCTTATCTTATCTTCGCATTCAGCCCCATTTTCGTCGATAATCCGAGGCAAATACAGGTCACAAGTGCCGACGAAGATTTCGCCGCATCCGTCGCGATAGCGGGACCGAGACATAGCCCAGTGGGAGGAAGCAGAGAGAGCGCAAAGACAATTCAGTTGGACCCCCACAAAACGTGACAAGAAAACAAAACCCGGCGGGCTAAAGTGGGATTTATTGTGTATTGCTTGAATATGGCTTTTTGACATACTCCCGATCAGGCCTCTGAAGCTGGCAAAAATCGAGGTTCGCGTTTGAATCGAGTTGGAACACAAGTGAGCCTACTCCGCTAACGTGTTAGGTTTCATGGAGTTACTTGCCATGTAGCATACACATAACTCCAATAATTTGACCGGGTCCGCTATATGTGCCAATGCGTGCCAATTGCAACCAGAGCTCTCGAAAATAACGCCTCTAATGTTTGAACCGCTGAAGCTCCCTGAAACAACAGCACGCATATAACGTACTCCAATAACCTGATCGGGTCCACTATATGCAACCAATGCATGCCAATTGCAACCAGAGCTCTCGAGTCTCAAGAATAACGCCTCCAATGGATGGGTTGCTCAAGCTCCCTGAAACAATCCAAACTGGTGTAAAAAGGCGAACCGGATGCCTACGTACAATTGAGGCATATTATACAATACAAGTTCATTAACCAGATAAGCGCGGCGAGATTGGGAGTTTCGTACAATGTAGCTGCAATAGGAGTGACAGAGTAGCCGCGATAAGAGTGACTAAACTAACAAAACTAGGTTCCACCAGCCTAAACCTACAGTATTCTATAGTAGCTCTCAATTAGTCTTTCGTTCAGTACGAAGATATTAGGCACATACGAGAATGTCATGCTATCTTCATTTTTTCCATACTGTCCTGTATGCTTTTGGGTGCGCTCGAGGTTGTACTTGAGCCTCCGCTTGGAGCATTCAGTCTACTGCAGGTATCACCGCACTCGAACCCCCTATGAAGGCCGCCTCGCCCCTGACTCATAACATCCGGGTAGTTAGCTGCAGAGCCCCCACTCTGTGTTAGAGGTTCGATTCAAACATGTGCAGTGACTACCCTAGCATGTTCATGATATAAGAATATACCCTCTTTTTAGAACCAGCGATCTTAAGGCACAGCAGTGGTATATAATATTATCCCATTACCTTCAACGGACGTCAGCCAGACACCCTAACTACGCATACACGGCCGGAATCCAAACCAAGTTCTTATGTCCAGGTTGACCCCAAGCCAGCCCGGCGATTTCTTGACAGGCAACAGGTCGTCCAACTTCACACGTCGCTGGCAAGTCGGACACCGAGCTGAAACCCCGACTAGCCACGGGTCAAGACACTCTATCTGTTGTTTACGCGGTCAGTCTCCAAATGAATATCCCGGCACACCGACTTACATGAAATACATGCCCGCACGCAAGTAATCGTAGCGCTTCAGCCTCGGCGCCACCTTCGACATCACCGACTCGTCTCGGGGGCTCAAAATCAACCTTACAGACCGCGCATACAGCCTGATTTGATTCAAGCCTCACGAACGGGTACTCGGTCTTTTGCCACATAGCTTCTGGATCGTCTTCGGTCTTCTTTCGAGGGAAAAGTAACAGCTTGACTCGAGTAGGCTTGCGTGTGTCAAGTTTGGGTGGGTGGATGGGGTTTGGTTTGGTCCCAGCTGCCGCAGGTTTGGATCGGGTTGGCGAATTTGTCTCGTCTTGGAGGATTGCAGGTATGTACACCGCTAGTGGGATGCGATCGACCAGCTCACGGGGCATTGGAGACGTACCCGAATCGCTATACTGAGGATGAGCCTCCAGTGCAGAATTTCTGCTCTCATTCCGCGCAAGGGCATAATGCTGGTAGTGCGTCTACGGGTGAATAACGGATCGTTGGACCTATTCGGGAGCGGAATATCACTCACATGGCAAATAAACTGCACACCACGCACAAGTGCTTCCACAAATAATTCTAATGCGACGAGATAACCCCAACATACAAGCTCAAAGGTAAGCCACCAGATATAAGGAGAAGGGATATGACACGCCCTACGCGAGCCATAGAGCAGGACGTTTGCGACTATAAACCAAAGCAGGTCACAGAGCTCCAAGACAAGAGCAAATCTATCGCAAACGTTAGGGATTCTACGCTCGGACGGAATGATGGCTGAAGACTTACTCCATAAACTTATCCCTTTTTTTCCATAGTGTATTTCTAAGAGCCTGAGGCTTAATCACATACCGGTAATTCCATACCGCCATGCCCATCCAGATCGCAGCCTTCACAGCCCATACAATATCCCATGCGGCCAGTGGCCAGCGGCATGCTTCCCATTGGTTCCGCCCTGTCGTAGTCGAAGATCCCTTCACCTCTCCCGGTATTGAATGCGCGGAACCTGGCCGTGACGCCAAGCCAAGCAGCACACCAATCGCCACGACATGAGCCACTCCAAAGGTCAAGGGTCGGAAGAGCGACACGTGAGCGGCTTGGATGCCTAAAACTTTGGAGACTGTCTGATTGATGTCAATCCGCCGTAGGGAATGCCGTGTTGGGCGGTAGAGTTCGTCCTCTTCTACAACATTTGGGCGGGGAGCCGGAGGGTTATTAGGAGTGTGTGGGGCGAAGGAAGCATTCAGGATTATTGGGGATATCCCGGTTGCGTTGGGTTCGTAGACTGAAGCTGGTCCGCTCGACCGCCTACTCCCGCTGCTCGCGCGACTTCTATCCCTGTTTCCACGTGTCCCCAGATCGGATACTGCCCCACCAGTCGGACCAGAGGCAGGCACAGAAAGTTCAAATAGCTCTGCCATGGATTGCTCGAAGTGGCTGGATGGCGTGGCGACAAGAGTTTCTGTGAGACGGGTCAGGGTGAGAAACCAGTGTAGCCCATAGGGAGGTGAGGAGAAACAGCGACGTCCAGCCACCACCAGATTTAAGTGCCATCTCCACCTGTCGAATCAATGATTCGTATGACGTGATGGTGGCCGCGCTCCGGCACGAACTAGCTCGCGGCGCTGAGCGCTTACCACGACCCGAAGAGTGGCGGTGGCGGTGCCCGCCACCCCTGCTTGCTTCTTGTATTCCCCCATGTTCCTGGGCGCGCCCAAGCTTTGTACTCGAATCCCTAGCTTATGCAGTACGAGTAATGTTACGCATATCATGCTGCAATAACCAAAGGGAGCCGTCCGCCCCCTCGACATTCCCATAACATCTAAGTGAACTGTGCAATGTTTGTCCCACTGGAAATTTTCAATTCTGATTTGTACAATGTATATTTTTGTGGTAAAGAACTATCTTTCCTCTCAGAATAGATAATTTCAGGTCAGGGTGGTATATGAAATTATCCTATTACATTCGATGAACACGACCTAGACAGACTAACAGCGCGGACACAACCAGGGTCAAAACCACCCTCTTACATCCAGGTTAATCCCAGGCCAACCTCTTCGCTTCTCGGGCAGCAGATCAGCCAGCTCTATGCGCCGCTGACAAGTCGGACACCGCCCCGAAACCTCGATCAACCACGGGTCGACGCACTCCACCTATTTCTACCAGTTAGTCTCCGAACTAATATGCTATCAAAACACACCCGACTCGCATGAAATACGTGCCCACACGCAAGTAGCTGCGGCGCTTCAGCCTCAGCGCCGTCCTCGTCCCGAATTCCAGCTCACCTCGGAGGCTCAAAGTCGGCTCTACAGATCGGGCATACAGCCTGGTTTGATACGAGCCTCACGAACGGGTACTCGGTCTTTTACCACATAGCTTCTGGATCGTCTTCAGACTTTTTTCGGGAGAAAAGCAATAATTTGACACGGGTATGCTTTTGTGTGTCGGGTTTAGGTGAGTGGGTGGGATTTGGCTTGGGTCCGGCGGCAGGCTTGGGTTGGGTCGGCGAACTTGTCTTTTCTTGGACGATTGCAGGTGTGTGCGCTACCAGCAGGATTCGATCGACCAATTCACTAGACATCGGTGGTACACCCGAATCATCGCCCTGAGGCTGAGTCCTCGGCGGGGGATGCCTATCCGTAAACCCTGAGGCATAGCCAGTAGTAATTCTCTGCGAACGAGTAGTAAATGGGTCGAACCTATCTGGGGATGAAACTTTACTCACATTGTACAGCATCCACAAACTATATCCGACTACTTCCACAACCAGTTCTAACACAACCATATAGCCCCAACATACAAGCTCAAAAGTGAGCCACCAGATGTAGGGGGAAGTAAAGCGACACGTCGTAAGCGAGCCGTAGAGAAGGACGTTTGCAACAATGAACCAAACGAGGCCACAAAGCTCCAGGAAAGGAGCGCATCTATCGCGATCATTAGGAGTCTTATACTTGGAAGGTATGACCGAAAACTAACCGGGAATACCAGTCCCCCTCCTTCAGCCTCTTTGACCAAACAGACCAGGTTGTAATCATATATTGATAGTCCCAAAACGCCATGCCCGTTCCAATCACGGCCTTCACAGCCCATACAATATTCCATGCGGCCAACGGCCGTTGGCATGCTTCCCACTGGCTCTGCCCTGCTATAGTTCGAGGCTCACTCACTTCTCCCAATATTGAACGTGCGGAATCCGGCCACGACGCCAAACCAAGCAACACACCAACCGCCACGATATGAACTAGCCCAAAGACTAATCTTCGGATGAGTGATATGCGAGGCGCTGTAACTCCCAAATGTTGTTGGATTACCTCATCAATATAAAATGGTCGTAGGTAATGTCGGAACGAGAGGTGGGGGAAGGCCCTCATGTTGGCGATGCTCGGGTCTTGATAAGTTGTAGGACGGGGAGAGTGTGGGGTAATATGAACACCAGATATCATTGGCGGGGTTTCGACCGTGTCGGGTTGGTGGCGTAAAGGTCCTCTCAAGCAGCCTCTGCCTGCCATGGGTTGCATGATGCCAGTAATTTCTGTAGTGACCAAACACCAGTGTAGCTCGTAAGGATGAACAAAAAAACCACCAGTGTTCAGATATCACTGGTCTTAAGTCCCGTCTCCACTCTTGAGCCCTGCAGCTCGTACGTCAAGATGACAACTTCAGTAGCACGCTGGCAATAGCTTGCGGCGCTAAGCGCTTACCGCGACCTGAACCACGATGGAGTCGTTTCCGCCTATACCAGTAGTCTACAGATATACCTAGGATATTCCAATGGTAATTACTAGTCGAGAACAAATCCTAACAACCCAGGCAAGCACAAAAGACGGGCGCTTTCCTTGAGTGACTGGGCTTGGTCGTCTAGGCTCCCAGCTGGTTATAGGGAGTTGAGACGTCACTTCTAGGGCTCTTGTACAATTTCGTAGTAGAAATAAGCTATTCAGGATGGTATAAGCCCGCGCGTTTGAGATATGAGAGCGTCCAGTGGTGGACGAGTTTAGGTCAATAGACTTCTAAGCGCCGAGATTATCTCATTTGATGGATGATCAGCGGAATGAATTGGATGACCGTCAACAAACCTCGACCACCACTCATGCTGTTTGCTTCTCGTATGCTCCTGCGCGTTTCCGGACGCGTCCAAGCTCTGTACTTGAATCCTCAGCTTAGAGCGTTTAGCATCACACGTATCACCCTCGAACCGCCAAAGAAAGCTGTTCCACCTCCGCCTCCCGCTCCGGCACCCAAACGAGCAAGCAAGAAAGCTCCGGTCGAACCTGAGAAGCCAGCGCCAAAACGTCGACTCTTGCTTAGTGACAAGGAGCGCGCTCAGGTTGATAAGGAGAAGGAGAAGGAACGTAAGGCTAAGGAGAGGGAGAAGGCTCGTGCTGCCAAAGAGAAAGAACGTGTACGTGCAGCGGCAGCGAGAGAGAAGGCTAGAGCGACTAAACAGAGGGAAAAGGAACGAGAGAAACTCAAGAAGGAGAGGGAGAAAGCGCGAGAACTCAAGAAAGCCGAGAGTACGTTAGGTCCGCAGATTTCGAGAGGTGCGCTGAGCCTTGGGTGTAGAACCATATCCTGGACCGCCGAAGCGACCTTTGACCGGATACATGCTGTTCTCCACCGAGCGCCATAAGGAGACAGGTCTAAATGTCGCGCAAGCAGCCGCAGGAACTAGCGAAGCATGGAAAGCACTCTCAGATTCAGAGAAACAAGTACATTCGATATAAGGCGTGCTCTACACATCACTGATTGACTTTTACTAGGGTTATGCCAAGAGATATGAAAGCGCGCGTGTCAAGTACGACTCCGATTTGGCGCAATGGGTCGCTTCGCTCAACCACGCTCAGCTTGCTGTAGCCCGCAGTAATCGTGAACCTGGAACGCGTGGCGAGGCCGCGCTACTTCAGCTCCCCAAACGCCCGGGAAACGCATACGCCCTATTCTATAAAGATGCGATGAACCGCCAGGATATCGCCGATAAAGTCGAGGCAGCTGCTATGAAAGAGAGTGGAGGAGACCCAACCAAGGCAGGAAGACTTAAAGTCGGACTGAGAGGGCGGTTTACGGCGGAAGAATGGAACGCGCTGAGCGACAAAGACAAGCAGGTATGTGGTTCCGCGTTATTTGAAATATATGCAAACAAAACTTGGCGAAGGTTTACACGGCCAAGGCAGCAGAGCTGAAGAAAGTTTGGGACAAAAATTATGGAGCAACGATTGCCCAGGAGAAAGAGGCTCAGCGGTCCACGACTGTTTAAACGAATCTCACCGATCAGGAGTAGTCACCCGGTTGGTCTCTCCGCGCTCTATGAAAAGCCGTGCGAGTTGATTATAAAACTAGCGAATGATTTGTCTGATGCAAGTTTGATCGAAGTGATTGTCTTTGTAAATTTATTTTGTTACGTCATCATCCCGCTCAATATTCCCGTAAACCATAACCACGTACGACCACCACTCTATATCTCTCAAATGCAGGCCGTATTCTCCTCCTGTATAGACCATTGAATCAATGCATTATCATCTCACCACTCGATATCACGGTTGTGTGCATAGGATAGCGCATTTAGTCAGCCGATTTACATTCTTCAACCAATCTGGTCTCTTCGTTGATCTTCGGCGATACAGATAAAAGGGGGTTTTGCGCCAATTATTCTAGGTTTAATTAAACAATTCACTTGTACACCCTTCAACTGAGAGCATATATAGAACATCGGGATACATACGTCGATATGTCATGTGCCGTTTGTTCTGGCGGAAAACACAATACGAATGGCGATATGTTGACGAGACTACTGAGCCGAGTACCAGGTATTGTCAACTAGAATAGGATTCGAGGGTATGGAGCAATACAACACCGTTCGAGGGTGAGAATGTTAGTCGAAAAGGGACATTGAATTACTGACAAATGGGGTGTATGCGCGCAGCTCGTTAGTCATTCCGACAGACTGGATTCGATGCAGATTGGTCATAAGACGGAGCCAATATGACCTTAATGGTCGAGTTTGGCGAGTGAACCCAAGTGAGTTCATGAAATATCCAGGTAGGTGGATAGTTGTCCTAAGACGCAAGTGCCTCGATCGGGGCCAATTGGTTGTTTTCAACGAGTCGTCGTAGCTCCGTCCTAATGTAAATCACATTCAGTACGCCACCGTGTGAGTATATTTTGACTGTCTATGCAATACCCTTGCGCCATAACCGGGCTTATTCGCTTGGATCGACGGCCCTCTCGTGCAGAACCAGGGGACTTCCTGAATCACCTGCCACACTTACTTGAGGGTCATACAGTTGTCATCGATGGCATAACTTTGGCGCAACTCATACAAACTCGAACCATCGTTGTCCAATACCACATACGTGCTATACACTGATTCGCTTTACGCACCGCTTTGTGCGAATACACAGAGATGTACCTCCCGTTGAAACGTGTCTACTAAACCCACCCACTGAGTCGTGCTGTTTCCAAACCTGTGTGTGTGACTTTTTTGACCGAGATGCAACTGCAATGATGTATCCGCCTACCTTCGGCCATGTGAGCAGTTTCGATCCACCTGCCTCCGCATGTGAGCCGAACTGATGATCAAATGATAGATTAGGTGCTTTAGCGTCATCGTCCTGCCGCATTCGGTGGTTAATTCGTAACTTAGAGGCCCCGCTGTGAAAAGGGTTGATTCTGACCGAGACAACGTCACTTTACTTTTAGCTTATATGACCTATAATGGAGAATCTCGAGGCTGGGGAAGCCTGTAGTGGACTGAATGGCGTAATGCAACGAAAGGTTTGGGGTTCGCAACAGGTGTTGTAGAACAGGTATTAGACATGACAGTTTTGTACATAGACGTAAAAACCACTAGGAACCGATCGATCGAATTCTTTCGGTCACAAACCGTAGCCCCGTTTTTATGCCAATCACGTTCAATACACTAACCTATGAGCATAATACGACTCCCTATACGGCATTCTTGCGCCATAACTTTGCCTGTTAGCGAATATCGATGGTCCACTCGCGCAAAACTAGGGACTCCCCCACTTCGCCTTCCCCGGGCTCGCGGTTTGTGTTGAGCATTGACACTGGATCGCGTTCTACAGGCAAACGTGCGTCTCGATACATGCGGCTACTATCGATGGCGCAACATTGGCGCAACTCATACAACTGGAGCACTGACCGTAATCTATACCTGCTATATATGCCGGCTTGTTTTGCGCATCGTTTCGTGCAAACCAAGAAAAAGGATAGAAATGCGCTTCCTGTTGAAGTGTGTATGTTAGGCTCATCCGTCTGTACGGCTTTCAGTCTTGCGGCTGACCTGTGACTCGGCTGAAATGTAGGGATGTTTTCGGGCACCTTAGTCATGTGTACGATTTGTATCTCACCTGCGGGCGTGAACCGAATAGATGATCAAATGATTGATTAGATGCTTTGGCGTCATCGACCTGCCCGGTTTGGTCTTCGGTTATACGTAACTCATGAGCCCATGTGTGAAGTCTCGAACCTAATTGAGAAAATACTACCTTACTCTTGGCTAGTGTTGCCTGCGATGGGATATCTCAATACTAGAGAACCACTTTCTGACTTGAGTCGCATATCGCGATGAAATATTTGGGGTCCGTGGGGGGCACTGTGGGACATGAACCAAGCTGAAATTCTTGTGGGAACCTGTATACCGACAGCCCTATAAGTACCAGTGTCCCCTGGTGTTCTCTCGATATCCAACCTACCTTTCTCGCATAGCTCACCTTCAGACTTCACATAAAATCTTAAAGGTCATTCCATTTGCGCTTATATGCACTTTGTTCTCGTGTTTGCTGAAATCTCCTTTAGCCATGGTTGGACGCGCAGCCCTTAACATCGCCAACACCAACCAGACCTACTTCTTCAAAGGTGACAAGTACGTTAAGATCTACTGGACGCCTGGTCGCACCGACGAAGAGGGCATCTCCTATGGCCCAACCGAGTTCGTTAAAGAGTGGGCATCGCTCAAGGAAACCGGGTTCACTCAAATCGACGGTATTCTCCCTATTCCTGGCCACGATTACCGCGCCTACTTTTTCTCCGGCAGCAAGTATGCACGGATCGAGTACGTCCCCGGCGCGCCTGGTGACAAGATCCTTGGTGCCGTGAGGTCCATTAGCGACGGATGGTCATCCCTCGCCAAGGCTGGGTTCGATCGCGTCGAGGGCGCGTTGCCCGTTCCTGGAAAGTCGGACGAGGCGTACATCTTTAGTGGCGAGAAGTATGTGCGCATCCGGTTTACCGAAGGGTCGACGAACGATGAGCTTCTTGACGGGCCGAAGGCGATCACCACAGGCTGGAGTGTGACAAAGTTCAAATCATTGGATACTATCATCCCGCGACCTGGGTCGGATAATGGCGCGTACGTTTTCTCCGGGGATAAGTATGTCCAAATCAAGGTTGTGGTTGGCGGGTACGACGAGCTCGTTAGCGACCAACGCGACGTGGCTCCATACTGGCCATCGCTCAAAAAGGCCGGATTCTACTAAACTGGTGCGCTACTCGGGAGGTGATCTGTATTCGGGCTGACTTTTCGCAATGACTACAGGCGGCACTGTATCCTAATTGCACCGTGTTTTGCACCAGTTAACTGAATGAATCATTGAATCAGGTTGTGCACGCTGTGCTCTCGTATGAGCTTCTCCGCAGTTGGTGCGAGACAATGCGTCTGAGAGGATCGTTTATCTGTACGCCGAAGGTGGTTGAGCTGAAATCAAACCGCCTCGCATCGGGGTCACGTGGTACGCGTAGCAACGCGTTTGGCTCGCGCTCAACCGCGATCGCCTCATAAGACTGTGCCTAAGATCTCGCGTCGTCGCTTTCTTCCGACCCGCCATACTCCTGTATATGCCGGTGATTCAGCCGGTTGATGTGGCGTCTTCCATCATAAAGCGAAACCGTTTGGTGGTCTTACCCAAAGTAACCGAATCCCAACCTTCTGCATGCTAATCTGAACAGTCTATCGCCAGATTAAGAAAAATCCAGGATTAGTTGCATATTACGCTATAAGCTCATTGACGTGTCGCAATCAGCTTGTGCACCCTCGTTGCGTACCAGGTCATCAGGATTGCGGAAGGTTTGGTTCCATAAGCGGCTCAAAAATGAAAGCGGCGGTCTTGGTCACCTAGTGCGCGCGTATACAGTAGACTTCCGCTTGCCTCGCTTTTCCAAGAGACCCTTGGAGTTTCCGACTTCGTCGGCGATTTGTAAACATGGAGCTTTTTGCTCCCTTCTGCACTCTCAAGCCTGCTGGCGGTGAAATAAAACTCTGAAAAAGATAGGAGAAATGCACCGGACTGAGGTGCATACCTGCCTCTTGTCTCCGAAATTTCATGTCTGTATCGTGAGATGCGAGGGAGATTGACCAATATGCGCTTATGACAGTGGCGGTGCCAAGGAACTATGAAGCCATGATTTGAAAAGCTTGATCAAAGAAGCGAACATGTAGTGAGCGAGCAGTAACTCGCAGTCTACTGTACAACTGATAGGGATTGCCCGAACGTATATAGCTCGCTTATATGATATGCCATACCGTGTTCCGGTAAGTCCGCTCGAAGGCTTCATATGATTGATGTCAAAAGCCAGCTCCTGCTGACTCAGCCGGCTCCTTGCGACTTCGGTCCGCCTTGGCACCGTCATTCCGATCCAACCCGATCATATATAAGCGCGGAGTACACGAAAAAGTTACTTGCAGACAAACACTTTCTCTTTTCGAACGCGGCCAACGCTCGATAACTCCCTTGGATCCAATCCTGCGACCTCTGTGAGTAATAATTGTAAGTTGAAAACACGATCATTCGGAAGTCGTCTGAGGATGTTGTCAGGAGCATGAACCGCGAGGCCAAGCAACGTATTGCGCTTTATGTACTCGCCTTATCCGGAATATTGTTCTCTCTGGTTTGGTGGTCTTGCAGGGTGATTCGAAAAAAAACGGCGTGTTCAGCTCAAGCCATTTGAATTGCGTACTCCTCAACGTGATTCTACTCCTCCCCTTGATCCTACCCACCCATCCCATGCGGTTGTGATCTTGCATCCACAAGACAAAGTCGGAGATCTACCAGCGTATTCGATGACAGGCAGCAAAAGCGATTGTACCACTGGAGCTGCTGGTAGGGGACCGGGGAGTTTTGGTTTAGGAGAGGACAACACGACAAGCATGCGGACTAGTGACACCCCTGGCCGACCACCACCTGCATACACACTAGCAGGCCCTCGACGGTTATAAACCTTTCAGCAGTAGACTTATCCATCGTTACTATCACCACTCCAGCCTGGCTATATGCACGTGGATAACATCAAATGCTGATACGAAAATAGGCAATTTGTATATCCCCATAGCTCCTAATGGATCAGTTGCTGGCCAACCATCGCCCGATTAATGATTGGTCTGACTGTTGCTCGTCTGAAATAGCAGCGTGTTGCGACTCGACGTCGGTATTCAAGCAAGGGGTTGGCAAACCAGTTGCTTG
Organism: Ceratobasidium sp. 395; assembly: GCA_019616345.1. Lineage (NCBI taxonomy): Eukaryota > Fungi > Basidiomycota > Agaricomycetes > Cantharellales > Ceratobasidiaceae > Ceratobasidium > Ceratobasidium sp. 395. Next base: position 2,993 of record WSTH01000059.1, on the reverse strand, counting down.
GACTTCGCATGACATGGTGCATATAGAAAATAGCAAAATCACAATCTTTTGGTGGTCAAAATCGAAGCTGAAAGCCCTTATTTTCCACAAGATAAAAAGCCAAACGCCGCTAGTCTGGCAATGTTGAGCTGGTCTCAAAATCCATACCCCTATTATTCTTCATAAAGTTATTGTCAGTAATATATTAATATCAAAACGGTGAGCTCTATGTCAAGAAGAAACAGCTTTGAACATATTGACAAACAAGAGGAACCGAGCATCACTTCCCATATCGCCGTAATGACTCACCCATCACCGTCAGGCAGCAGCGTATTTGGAATGAGCGAAGCCATACTAGTCATGCTAGGCGCGATGGGTTTATTACTAGTCCCATTATCAGGTGCTATTGCACTGAATCGAAGGCGAAAAGCATATCAAGTCACACGACCTGCCGTCCCCATTCCATTCTCCAATACGATCCGCGATCGACAAGAACATAATTCGGAGAAGCACATAGAAGATGATATAGTTACGATTATAGTAGAAAATGAACTGCTCACACAGGAGGCATTACGCTCTCGGTAGGAGTGCATGTCGGTGAGATAACTCTGGCCGTTTTCGTGCTTCTCCATAATTCTCATACCATTGGACGCATATAGTTTTATAGTAGGTGCTCGTGCCCGTTCATGCGTTAGAATCTGGATGCCCAGACACGCTCCATACGAAAAAGTACTTTAGGCTCTGCTCCTATTTTATCTTTTACTTCAATTAGACACGATTGCGTGCAACCTCTATAGTATGAGCTTTGTTGTGTTGCGATTTTCGAGTCAGCTAGGCTTCACCTACAGCGCCTTCCTTTAGTCCACTCAATGTTGATAGTACATTAGAGCGTACTGCCGTGTCCTTGGACTGCTCCGCTGTAAACGTTAATCATTCGGCACATGTATTTTGCCTGCTCGTGTCGTTAAGGCTGTGTGATGTGGCGTTTTAATTATTACATAATCGTCTGTACGCAGCCACCGGATCATCAAATGGCCGAATGCCGGAGCACCCTTGTCTCGGCGTTCTGTGGCACTTTTGATTAACAGGTCCATTCTCCATACTTCATTAGACATTACATACTTTCAGTGTCGCGAGCTCTTGGCTTTACTTGAGAGGAATAAAGCTACATAAATGTCTACACCGCTGTGATTCGCGCCTGTATCGGGGTGTATTGGAAATCACTAGTGCCGAGCGCTTAGATCTCGAAGAAAAGCTTGAACGAGAAAGATTAGGACACACCAACGTATTAAGATCTCGTACTATCAGAAGCTAAAGGGGAGAGTATGTATTCTGAGGCTAGCGCTACCAGTAAACACCGCCCGCTCAACTCAACCAGAGAAAAAAGATATTGACACCAGGTTACGGTGTTGACCGTTAGGGGCTGGAAACCCAGCAAGCCCGGCGTGTGTGGACCAATAGGAGATCCTTCCACTGTCCTGAGGCTGTGGATCATCCTGTCGGGCGTTTGGGCTTTGCGTGACTTACATTCAGAGCCCGAGTTTTAGCGAAAGTCTATGATTGCTTTCGTAGCTTCTCCCGCCCCGAAACCCGTATCCGCAGCTATTTTGGCACAGCACTTTCACCTCCTGAGCACGGGTATTACATTGCAATCTTATTCGAGTCACTAAAAGGAGCGAGCGGCTATGATAGATTTCATGGTGCTGGTGTAGGAGAACGCTATATAACCAGCCGTTTGAAGCTTGAAGTCTTCACCTTCAGTTTTCAGCTCCTATCACTCCTTGTTTTACGCCATCTATGCCTCAGGACCCTTCATCCTTTTCACTGTTTCCTAACATGGGCCCAACAACCACCGTAGAGCCATTAGAAACCTGGCTAGCTCCACACAATACACTTGTTCCGTACACTGCTCAAGCAGAGCAAGTTTCGCCAGCCATCTATCATCCAACTGCCAATACACCGGAGCTTGGGGCTCTACTACAAGAGGGCTCACCGCTAGCATCGCACGGCTCTGAAGGGCTGTTTTTCGCCACTCAATTCTATGATCACGAGCGTTTTGAAGGGACCGAGGCGGAACAGGAACCCTGGGCTGAGAGCGTAGTGGCGGGTCGACAAGTTGACGAGAGGAACTCTGAAATAACCGAGGGTCAAGGAAATAATGCTGGCAGGCACGTACGAGAAGGAAGAGTAACCCGCAGTAGCAGGTGCGTTAGTCGATGGCTGCATAATACTCCTGTTGACCCATGCCTCGCATCGCAGGGCCTGTACGACGTGTCGTAGAGCTAGGGTTAGGTGCGAACCTGGGCCTAGTTCAAGTCGTTCGGACGAGATGACTCCATGTATGCGCTGCTCAACGAGTGGGCAGGAATGTATATTCCCTGAAAGTCAACGGAATAGAGATCGAAGCCGGTAAGTCCCACTACACAACGACTCCTGCAAACACGAACCGGTGCTAACCAGATGCCTGGTTTTCAGGAGGATTGCGATTCTTCAGAAGCAGCTTGAGCATATGGAGGAAACTCATCGCTTGCTTGAAGAGTCGTTAAACGATCAGTCCGGATCCCGGTTTCGCCCTCTTCCGCCTCATATGGAAACTTACTGGTAAACCCACCTAGACAGCCTGCTGGCTACGTTCGTGTTCGTTTTGTAGACGTTGTTCGTGTAGAGGAGCTGGTTTCCTTGGAGGGGCATAGTAGAGACGGCACTATCGCTAGATAATGTGTTTCATTTCAGATTAACGTCGGGGCGAGCAAACGGAAGATCGGAGCCTAGGCTTGCTACCGGGGCATAGTAGGCGCCCTTTTGAACCGAGGTTTAGTATGAGTCTCGGTCTCACCTCTAGCCCATGTGCGCTATAGAAGTGTCTGATGAGTCTGGAGCTTTACAACCCCGGCGCTATCGCTCTAGGAGATTTTTCCTGTCACAACCTTCATCCGTCCGGTAGTCCTTAGCCATGACCGCTTACCACCCCCTCGAGGTTGAATTTGGCTTAGTTGATCACCATCGATCTAACC
>WSTH01000058.1:0-50635 GCA_019616345.1 Ceratobasidium sp. 395 | reverse complement strand
GTAACAAGAGAGGACGTCGTTGCCGACGTCACCGCACGTGGGGTCTGCACGACGTCAGCCGCTGCCAAATCCTTATCTGCAAAAAACACACTCACACTGCTGGCGCTCCTCGAGCTTCTGGGCTCGTCGTTTGCGTGTGCGCCGGACGGGGTCGGTTATGTCGCGGCTGGAACCCTGTTGGGATTCGTCTTGTTCAAGTTGTCTCTGTCGTTGGAGCTCGGCCTGGGCGAGTTCGAGCGGGACAAGGCGCGGTGGAGCGGTGACGACGGGCTGCTCCACGCGCGGGTGCTGCAGCGTCTGCGTCGGGCGCGGACTCGAGTGGAGCGGGCGCGGCATGGGGGAATAGTCGGGGTCGGGGCGGATGCAGTGGGGGTGAGAGGCAAGTTTGTCGGGCAGGAAAAGGTCAGAGTACGGCGCAATGTTCATCCCTCCGCGCGAGGCATCGAGCTCTCTCCGATGGCGGACAAGTCCAAGACGACCAACTCGCTTGTCCAGCCCAAACATGTCACGCACCCGCCACCCGAAATTTATTTCCCCTTTCTTTTCGCCTTTCACGTTCCGGTTTTGTGCCTCTTCTTTCTCCGCCAGCCTCCCCGCTTGCTCTTCTGCCGCCGCTTGTTACGCCCGCGCCTGCCTAGACCGCCCGCCGTCGGGAGCGTATGTGACGTAACACACGTGGAGTGCTCCCACGCTTTGGACATCGTTAGCTTGGGAAAACTCGCAGGGATCAGCTCCGTCATTCTGCGTCCCTTGGAGTTCGTGCCTTGTGCCCATCGTATCTTTGGTTGGATCTCCGCGGGCGCTCTCGGCATTTGTTTACTTCGTTCCTTGGCGACCAAATTGGATACGACCACTCTTGGTTACAACGGAATCCCGCACTCAGTTCTATCTCAGCTACTGTCCAACTCTTGCAATTGAATCTATGCTGGTGCCCAGTCTTGTACCTAATTATGCCAGCGATACGTCTGGATAAGCGCCGTATACAGTATACATGATTCTCAACCCCTAGCCTGTCCACGCCCGAGCTCTCCGCCGTGGATTTTGGCCAAGATGGCGTTCGCATCTCATCGTCACCATGCTTCACAGCCTCGGTTCGTGTCGTTCCCCCAGACGGAGGTTGCTGGGCAACAAATCGACGGCTGCCGCGCCAAGAGGAAGGATATTTCCATATTATCTTGGATTGATGCCGCGCATATATTGAGGTTATTTAGTGTTTTTCGATTGGGGTATCCAAGTGTAGGTTGGTCTGTACATTGTAGGCACTGGGATGGCCTCTAAATTGGACTTTCAACAAATTAATTTGGGTTAGGGTAGCGGTGGAACAACCTTGGGTGTTGTCTCCTTCATCGCACCGCCCGTCTCGTGGTTTGTATCTTATCAACCGCGTGGTTTTGCTCGGCCCACTAAACTCAATTGTACGGATCGATAATTATATAACCAGTAGTAGCGAGACACGTTAAGTGTAGGTAATACATGTTGCTGCGTGGTTGTCGAGTCTGCTTCGACAGGACCGGTATCCCTAGAGGTGAGTCCTTGGAGATTCAAAAGCCGCATATATTGACGTCAAACTAGAAACACAACATTCTATCGTTAGAGCGTCCTATTTTATCTAATACAATGTGCATCTAAAATTATAGACGAGCACGTCGGGGCATATGTATGGCTGCAGTAAATATACCAACCTCCGTCTCCTTTCCGTCTCTCCGGCACGTTTTCGGTTTATCAGCCACATGGCTCTTCAGTTCAATAGTATCTTATTCTCTTCCGCCACATCCATGCTTTCGTCGCATGTTTGTTCTAGGCCTACAGGTTGGCGGGTGTTGCTCGTCATGCTGTTCTCAGCCTGTTTGTTGCACATTGGCCGCACGATGATAGATACCGGCGCTACGGGGGCCAGAGCGCAGCACGGCAAGCAGTGCGTCTTGTTCCAAGTCCATATCACATTCTGGGATACACGTAAACTATGCTACTTGTGGTCACATCTGTCTCATCTGCGGAGCCACGCGGTTCAAATTATATATATTTGCCGCCGTTAGCGTCAAAGACAAATTTATCAGCACCAATCAGATGCCTTTGGTCTAATTTACAAACTTCAACTTCGGCGTTTTGTTATATATGTCAACTGTAAGCTGGCCAAAATACTCTGAAAATTCTGTGAACGGATTGTTCCTGGTGTGTTGAAGGTTAAGCGCCGGGTTCAGATGGAATTGTCAATCAAAATCGCCAGAATTCGGATTTCCAGCGGACTCCAAGGACTCCAACACCTCGAACTTCGATCCTCAAAATGTAAAGCCCTTTTCCACAGTAAAAAAATTCTCATGACCACACCACTGCAGGCACGTACGATGCCAAGTGAGCCATGACGTTACGGTAGGTGTGGAGATGCCATCGAAGGAAGGAGCGGTGACGCACGAGTGGCTGATGGAGCGACGAATCCGTACGCTAGGCTGTTTTTATCGTGGCGATATGATTATCGGCACGATGAAGTCATGCTAAACTTAGTTGCCGAATAGGTATGGCGTCGGGTTAGGCTTGCCGGCGGTTCTCAGGGATGGGTTCGGTCGGGTTGCCGGTGTAAGATTTAGTCTGTAACTTGTAATTTGGCTTGAGATAAGTGAAGTCCAGTTCTGCCTCGGAGTCCGATTAAAAACTAGCATATAGATAAGCTTCGAAGTAATTTGCTAGAACACTGACCTGTATGCGCGTGTAACATCAGGTACCCGACGCTACGACGCCAATTTGGCCGCGATTCACCTGGTTGGCGAATACATTAGAACGAATTAGCGAGTTAGGCAGAGCCACGGAGATGATGGTAAGATTCAAACGAGCTGAAATAGCCAGGCAAGGTGCGCTTAACACGTAACCGCTGTTAGTGAGGGCAGAAACTTGTGCATAGATTGCTGATAGGGGCGTTACAGATATGTACTCTGAAGCGCTTCATTGATGCCGAAGACCTTGAGCACGGCCTCTGGCCGAGAATCAGCGGCTTGGAATCCACGCGTGTACGGCGTGAACAACATCTTTTAGCAGAAGTTGCGGCAAGTAGCTGGTCCATTCGCTCTGGTTGTCCCATGCCGGATAATAGACTGCTATCACCCTCCAGAGTAATCTTCCTGCAAGTATTCTAGATAACTAGATGTACTGTAGAGTCTCTATGCAAACCGAGATGCAGCATCGTGGATCGGGCTCGTTTGAAACTCTCGAGGTTGAAAAGCGCAGGCTGAATGGCTACAGGTTTGACGAGACAATTGCTGCGGTATCAGTACAGCCCCAATAATCACCCGCAGCAATGAAACGTTAGAAGGTACATCAAGCAGCAGCAGGTGCGCAGGAGTATTCACAACAACGAATCGTTATCTTGGGATACCAAAAGCCCAGATAAAGTTGGGGAACGGTAGAGACTAGGGGATCACGAGTACTGATGTGCGAGTCGAGGTTCCAGAATTTGATTAGTACACCTAGAAGCACACTACTGCTCATTGAGAGGACAAGTCTGTAGACAAAGTGGTCTCGGTTGATGTGAGCTATGTGCAAAGACTTTGACTATAGAAATGCTCAGTAGAATGAGATGTGGCATAGCCTGTTTGGTGAACGATAAGTCACCCCTAATCCAGTCGGGCCGTAGTGGGATGCCAGTTAACGAGCAAAGGGCGAAATCACGACCAAATGAAAGCTATTATTATATAGTGGACTATGTTCCTTCATTAGCACGCCACGAGCAACGGGCAGATTCTACCCACTGGCTCCCGAAATCAGCGAGGGCAAACATACGCAAGCAAACTTGTAAGATGCCGAGCGCGACCACGTCGGTTCCTTAAACATCGCTTTAATTTTCGGCAGGCGACCAAGCATAAGTTAACGAACATGAAGTCGCGATATGGTTGAGAAGAAACGCGAGGAAGTAGAAACGCTGGGCGGTTAACCCCTGACACCGACGTCACGCCCAATAAACTCCTGGTAACAACCTTCACATGACATAGGTACGGCCTCGGGACTCCTGTAGTGTTGTCCTACTGCGGTATTGGATTTCCATTAAAATACTCGGTTATGCTCTAAGTAGCATGCCTACGGAGCTATTATCGCTCAACCACGTGCTTCTCTTGCTCGGCTGCAACCGACAACTCGCCGCCGTACTTTCGGCAAATCGTCGTCGGCCACGAACAATACCGCCTGACTTGTTCTTGAAAGGCCGAAGATATACCTAGTTCTATCATCCCTCCGTTGCTGCTGCGACAACCATCCATAATCTCCGGGTCGTGTATAAAAATACTCTGAGGCTGGCGGAATGAATGTAACTCACCCATCCGCTCGCCATGAAGGTTTCGGTCGCTCTCTCTCTCCTCAGCGCTGCTCTTGTTCAAGCCGGAACTGTCGTTTGGGATGGTTCCTTCGAGCCATTCACGACCCCCGATGACTTCGCCAAGTGGTCCTGGGCGAACCAAGTTGGCACATACCAGTACTACATCCACGGCAGTGGCCCGCCAAGCGACTACCTTGCGCTCTCTTCGAGCTACAAGAACCCTGCTATCAGTGAGTTCGATCGACTTCGATCGACCAGTCAATAGGACTTACTTTTCATAGCTCGTGAGAGTCGTGGAGTGAAGATGACTATTTCGTCGACCGCAACATGGAACTCCAACATGTGAGCGGTGGTACGCATTGGCTTATCAAATATCTACTCACTATCAACCTCGCAGGGAACGTATTGAGCTCATTCCCCAGACTACCGCCAATCTTGGAACAGGCACACTGTTAGTTTGCTCCTCTCAAATATGCAAAGCAGTGTGAATGACAAAAATATATATTCAGCTACTACCACTTCTCGGTCAAACGCTCTAACACCAACGCGCCCGACTCCACCCTGGAGCACCAAGTTATGTTCTTCGAGAGTCATTTCACAGAGGTGTGCATCCCTCCATCCCAACCTGTGGAAAATAGCTAATCATCTGTAATAGCTCAAATACGGTATCAATGGAGACAGTGACCTTCATTGGTGTGTTGGAGGTGTGAGCAAGTGGCAGACAGCGTTTACCGCTGACACCTGGTATGGAATCATCTAGTGGTACAGTGTGTTTGCGAGCTGATATCTAAACAATCACAGGTTCAACTTTGCATATGAGATCAACTTTAGCTCCGGCAATGTTGGCCTTTGGGGCTCGACCAACGGTTCCCCGCTCACCAAGTTGGTCCAAAACATAGCGGCTAGCACTTCGACCGTGAGATATTGCTTATGATTTCCTTATACTAGCGCTAACATCACCTAACCTTTACTTAGAACTCTGCCGACTTCCACGTCGGTGTTTTGCGCATCGTCAACCGGAATCCGCCTGAAGACTGGTACTTCAGCGGCGTCTACATCGAATCAGGCTCTCTCACTACCGCAATCGGGTCCGGGTCTGGTGGTGGAAGCACTTCGGCTGGCCCTACTACTACTTCTAAGCCTACCACTACCTCTAAGCCTACCACGACCACCACTAAGCCGACCACCTCTGCGGCGCCTACGACTTCAGCTCCGACGGGGCCTACTGTTGGTCAGGTGAGCTTTACTCGTGGGGTCCACTCGTTTCGGAATTGTGATGAGCTGATGTGGTGTATCACTCGTAGTACGGCCAGTGTGGCGGAACTGGATGGACTGGAGGCACTGTCTGCGCCAGCCCATATACGTGCAAGGCTGTCTCCCCGCCATATTACTACCAGTGCCTGTAAATCTTTTGGAGTGTATGCTGTATGGTTTATTGGAGCGCAACACATCGATGTTACTTTTCTGGGATCCTTGGGTCAAGTGTGATGTCGTGAGAGGTTGGATGCGATGAGAGCTGAAACCTGTGGACGAACAGTCGGTGGGAGTGTTGACTGGCGTAGAGTGCATTGCAAGTGGTCCGCGCCCCACACACTGGGATTTTCCGATTTTCTCTGTTGATGGGGTCTTGAAATCTCACCGCATCACCTTTTCTTGCAACCCACCATGCAGCAGCAACAATCAATCTACCTTTTTTTCTTAAATGAAAACGGACGCTCTCTCGACCATATTTACGGAAAATGAACCCAGTATATGACGGTTGAATGTTCGTTGTTTACTGTCCAGAGAGCTCTATACTAATCGATGAGTGCGCTCGGTCAGCGAGGGCGACACCGGCTTAAGTTACACTGGGGTGGGGCCACCCCGCCGCTGCAACGCCCTACGCGCAATGGCAGAGTCATTGTACATTTTCATATATGTGTTTGAACTTTTTGACTGATTCAGCTCCTCTGTTTGCGCAAGAACTCGAGAAGTTCGTCGTCATCCGAGCCTCAGTCTTATGGAACATGCTAATAAGCGCCCTCCAGATCTTCGGGCTCTCTGCACCTCTACCTTCACCTACGTGTGAGCATTCGATTGGAGATGGCTGATATCATGTATACTCAGACTAAACAGAGCTTTGAAAGAGCCTAACGGGTGATATCTCTCCAATAGTGAATGGGACTCTGTTCACTGATGATATGTGTTTGCGACCTCAGGTGGGCCAACATCCCTTCTGCCCGGGGTTGCAACCTTTGGATGAATGATCGGCGGGTCCCCTAACTGGCGTTGCGTGTATTGTAAGTCGTCTATCCCTCTCTTGCTGAGCTCTTCTAATCACTTCTTTCACCTATCTCTCTCGGGGTTCTGTCGCTCCACGTCGTCTTAGCGACTTCTGCCCCGTAGTAGTGATCTGTAGATTTTTCTAAAATAAAAGCACAAGTTTCTCAAGTCGCATGTATGCGCACCTAACGAAGCAGAAAATACTTGGATTTTGTAATCCGTCAGCTGCAGCCGAAGGCGCCACAAAATGAGTCCAGCGCCAGGCTTGCTATCTTTCAGCCGTTGAATGGACTCCTTTTCACGCTGATAGTCATTTCTTGTACAGTGATCCAGGAACGTTAAACCAGGGTACATCCGGTCCGACATCCAGCTCGAGACCTTGAAGAAATGCACCCCAAAATTATCATTATCGACACGGCCGAGTCGACCAAATCAAATTCAGGTCAGGCGTGAACTCATATCTCTCGCCGTCAGGCACGTGTATTATTGTCTTGTAGGTCTGGGTCGATCTGGATGATCCCCTGGAGGGGATCTGGACTGTGGGATGCTCCTCGATGGTCCTTTCATAGCTTAATGGCTCGACATCTTAATTCCGTTTTTGGGTGATGAGGTCACGTGAGTATGTGAGATGGCGTTACGCCAACAGGGGCTATAGTTATGCGGAGCGCTCCCGAGGAGCCCAGCCTGTTCCTTCACGAGCTGAAAGCGCAGGGGCAACGATAATGAGCTCGAAAGGGACAAAAGATGAGCTTGTGCCTGGTATTGGGGCTCGATTGGTACCGAAATTAGGCGGGGCAGTGTGCAGTGGGTCACCGCTGGCGCAAGGACAAACAAACGACGCCAGAGGTCAGCTGGATGTATGCGTTGCTCGGCTACATTAGTAGTCTTGTAGCCTGAAGAGGATGATCCATGGGCAGAGAAGGAGCGGAGATAGTGTTTAAGACGGCCTCCCGAGGGGGACTGGATCTTCATACGCTCCCCCTTCTTGTCTTGAACACCTTGTGAGCTCGAGTGAACTTGGTATGCGAAATTGACGAAGCTGACGTCTATCGCACATTCAGATCGTCCAATACGCAAATCATTTGAAGAGAATTGAAATATTCTGTCGCCATGCCGTCTCGCACTCAACGTACCCTCACTCACTCGAGGAAGTCTCCGTTGGTCTGCAAACCCATCAATGGGTAAGTACAGCCGAAGCATGCGACCCACCTCGATCTAACAGCTCTCTTCAGTACGATGGACTGCGACATAACAGCATACTAGTGAACTGAAGAACATGTGAATCGGTGGAATCATATCTTGTATCAGTAGTGTATTACTATACCGTCATCGACTCGGAAACGTCTTGATTTTGCCTGTTTGTTACTATATGCGCCATTAACCGCTATCCACTTGGAGAGTTGCCCTCATGTATCTTTTGTCTTCTCCTTGACTGTGTAAACCCATGAGCTACTTTGTATTTTCTACTTTCTCTAACCTCGTGCTTCTTTAACATTGCTCACTGTCCATCCGGCTTTGATGTTGTTAATTTACATACGGCCGAGCCTTGATATCACAACAGGTGCTCATGCTCTTTTTAATAAAAAAGAAAAAAAAAAGGTTATGTGTTGCTGTGGCAAATATCGCGGAAATCTCCGCTGGTTCACAAGTTCGTAAATGAATGAGCAGATCGAAGCACACGATTCATCTCGACCTGACATATTCTTCCCAGCGCGATACCGACGATTGGCTGTGATTGTGAACGTTATCGACGGATGTGTGAATCCAGCAAATCAGGCGTGATCTTATCTTGGGTGGCTATGCTATCGTGGCTATGCATCCCAAATCGGAGAGTTGAGACTTAGGGGCTGGTTGATAGCGCAACGACCACAAACCCGACTACAACCATGGCGGGACCGCTCTCGACAGACGGCAGCGATATGTTCGAGACGCCCTCGTCGTCGATACCTACCGGTGGCCTGCGTACTCCGCTTCCCCGCCCCGGCCAGCCGATGTTTACGGACCCGGTGCAGACGCCACAGCATCATCTCCAGGTGAGTGTCACGGGTTGTGTGAACGATAGCGTGCTAAACTCTTTACAGGGATCGTCCTATTTTCCCCCATCTTCTCCCCAGCTTAGACCTGTATCACCGACGTACCAACGGCGAACGGGCACTGCACCCCGGTTTACACGCCAGACTTCGTACACTACAGACCCCCGGCGAATGAACGTGCGTAGTGCGAGCGTCGCAAGCTCGATCGGAGGTCGGCGGGGCGGGCGCGCAGATCCTGGAGCATTCTCTGGTGAGTTTCTATCGCGATATGACGTGTGTCAACAAGCTCAACTCGGCCCTAGGAGCCGAAGAAGAAGAGGACGACGGCGACGATGAAGGCGACGAGGCTGGCCCGTCTCGAGGGCGCATGACGCGCGAGGCAGCTCCCCCCGACTTGCCGCTCGACGAGGAGCTTTCGGATTTGGACGATCCAGTTACTGTGAAGGAACGTCAATCCCTTATCAACGTTGAGCATCCGTTTGGTCTTCGTATCTGGAAGCCTGCGTTGTACAAGAAATCGCGTACGGTCAACCGGGTTGCCGAGTTTGACCTCCATTCAGCACCGAGTGCCATTGTCGAACGCCATTTAATCCCTGGCAACATTATCTGGACTCTTCTATTCGGATGGTGGTTAGCGCTCATATTCACAATCGTTTCTGGCCCTCTCTGGCTCCTCCCCCGAGGCGGGCGTCAATACGGAAGTCTGGTGTTCGGTCTGGGCTGGTATGTCTTCTGGCCGTTTGGCAAGTACGTCGAAGGCGACCTCAACGAGGAGGAACGTCAGAAGTTCGAAGAGGACCTTAACGAGGCAGAGGGCCTCCAGCAGTCGCACGACCACGATCACTATTCTAGCGCAGGTGACACAGTTCGCGCAGCTTCGATCGGTGGGTCTCCAGTCGCTCGGCGCGCCGAGCTCAGCGACTCGGGTCGACAACACGAGCAGACCGAGTCATGGAACCCGCCCACAGAACGCACATCACTCCTAATCGCAAACACCAATTCAGATCTCTCGGCAACCCCCACTCGTCCGAACCCACCTCTTCCGGCGAAATCATACGGTGCCCTCCGTCCGCCTTCTCCAGATCCAGCTCGGGATCCCTCGGTCGATCCGCACACGGAGAACACGTCTGCTGCTGAAATCAAACGTCACTGGCTGGGCCAGTACATGTTCTGGTTCGCGTTTGGCATTATTATCGCCCCGCTACTCGGTTTGGTCACGCTCATTTGCTATGGCTTGGTGTTTACTATCCCAATGGCCAAGCTCAACGGCGCGCTGCTCAAGCATCTCTGGCTCCACCCGCTCAAGATTCGGTTCTGCGCTGCACCCCCGGGTGTAGTTATCCAAACCCCTCCAGCCGCCGCGTCCGAATCTGAAGATCACGATTCGGATGCCAACAATAATTCGAGCGGCAACGGAACCTCCTACGTCGTCAAAAAGACTCGTTTGCAACCCGGACAAAAAGTGCTCACCAGCGGCCGGGCTCGACGCTACGGCGGCCGATCGACCGTCTTGCTGTGCACGTACCGCGCGTTTGGAAGCAAGTACTACAAGTACACGATCGGCGGAGTCAACATTTTGTTCATCAACCTGATCCCTATCGTCTTTTTCGCCATTTTCGACGCCTTTGTTCTCGAGCGTCTCGCCGACCGTCGACGCGAGCACGGACAACACGTTCCATGGATCCTCAACGCGCTCACCCAACGCGCCGTCATTTTTACACTCAGCTTGGCGAGCGTGATCCCGCTGAGTTACTTCATTGGCATGGCGGTCGCGAGTATCAGCGCTCAATCCTCCATCGGCATGGGCGCAGTCATCAACGCTACATTCGGCTCTATTATCGAAATCATCCTGTACGCCATCGCCCTATCCGATTCCAAAGGCCGACTCGTCGAGGGCTCGATCGTGGGAAGTTTGCTCGCGGGTGTGTTGTTGATGCCCGGAGCGAGTATGTGTAGCGGTGCGTTGCGCCAAAAGGAGCAACGGTTTAATGCGCGGAGTGCGGGTGTGACGAGTACGATGTTGATCATGGCGATTATTGGGGTCGTGTGTCCGACGTTGTTTTATCAGACTTATGGGAATGTGAGTATCATGGGGGGTGTTTTGGGATGTGGAGCTTGGGCTGATTGGTTTTGTAGTTCCAATTGGTGTGTGATGGATGTCCGACGCAGTTACCGGGGGACGAGACCCCCAACGCGCCGTGGACGTGTCATCATTGTCGGTATGAACACCCGGACCCGATCTACGATCCGTTTTATCAGAGTACGGTCAAGAGTCTGATGTACTTTTGCGCGGGGATTTTGCTCTTCGTATGTCTCATTCTTCCATTTCGTTTCGTGGTTGATTTTAATTTTTTCCATAGTCGTACCTCATCGGTTTATGGTTCTCGCTCCGTACGCACGCGACTTCCATTTGGCAGAATCCTCAACAGTTGATGCAACCGACTGAAATTTCTGTTAATGCTGGATCGTTGCGGATTGGAAGCGTCACTGCTAAACAGCTTCTTCCGACGCATCAACGGACGCTGAACAGGAAAGTCAGCACGGCGACTTTAACGGGCATCCTCTCCGGCGGTTCGAACCAGAACACCAGTGGACCGTCCGGTAGCCCAACCCAGAACCGAAGAATCTCCTACGCCCCGCCCGCGCTCCAATTCCAAACCGGCGCCGCTCCAGGAAACCAAAACCTAGCTCCTCCGCACCAACCAGGCGCGATGACGCCGGTGTTCGAATCCGTGCAACAAGCGGTCAAGAACAACCAGAGTCTTCAACCGACGAATTTCTCGACCGACGATTTCACGCGTGCGGTCGCGGTCGCTACTGTTTCGGCGCTGAGGCATCAGCAAGGGCAGAGGAGGCCTGTGTTGGCTGAGCATGAGGAAGGTGGACATGGTGGACATGATGCGCCGAGTTGGAGTCGCGGTGTGAGCGCGAGTGTGTTGTTGGGGTGTACGGCGTTGTATGCGATTATTGCTGGTGCGTTGTCTGATCTTTTTTTCCCTCGCGTTTCCCCATTTCCTCATTTCCCTCATTTCCTTATTTCTCTCATTTCCCTCATTTCCTTATTTCTCTCATTCCCCTATTTTCCTCATTTCCCTGTTTCCCCATTTTCTGTTTTATGTTTTATTGTGCGTGGGACTTATGCTGATGATTGTGGATCATGTAGAGATTCTAGTCGACGAGGTGGATGTTTTACTCGAGGGAACTGGGATTGATGAAAAGTTTTTGGGGATCACTCTGTTCGCGCTCGTGCCGAATACGACCGAGTTCATGAACGCCATGTCGTTTGCCATGACTGGGAATATCGCTCTCAGGTGCGTTACGTCTTTAGTTCAATAGGAGTGATGCTGATGGGTATTTTCAGTATGGAGATTGGTTCTGCGTACGCACTCCAAGTGTGTTTACTCCAGATCCCAGCGATGGTTGCGTTTTCGGCGTGGTGGGATCCACAGAAGATGGGTACTAACGCTGATACGTTTACGTGAGTTTTTTGAGTTTTTTCGTTGGTAAGGTTGGTGCTGACTAGGAAATAGGTTAATCTTCCCTCGGTGGGACGTGATCGCGATCATCTTTTCCATCTTCTTGTTGACGTATACCTATATCGAGGCGAAGAGCAATTACCACCGCGGGAGTATTCTCATTATGAGGTACGTTTGATTCCTACACGACAAAGCATTCATATTGACTTTTTTGTAGTTATCTGGTTCTGGTTTCCGGCTTTTATTGGGCACCGACCCCTGCTGAGACGGGCGACCAGGAAGACTTGATGAGCGCGTTCCGCCAGGTGATGACCTCTTCGGCGTTGTCGTGGAAGCAGTATGTCCAGGTGTGGGTCCAGTCTTTGTGGATGCGTTAGGGGCACTCGGACAGTTCGTCATATCCATATTTTTTGTCCAGTTTTTCAAATGCATAGCTCCTGACGCTTTTCAATACGTAACCTCCTACCTTTTTCATGACCCATAGCCACATTCATGGCCTGTCGTTTTTCTTTTTCTTCTTATAATTCGCACCAACCTCGCTGATGTGTGTAGTTTAGTTCAAGTTTGTTTGTAAATGCATTCATTCATTTTTTTGGACTGGGTGGCGGGTGTATGCGTGGTTTAGTTTTAGTGGTTGTGTGAGTAGGCTGTAGCGATTTCAGGTCGGCTGGTGGGAGTATATTCCTATTCTTCCTCCTGAACGAGGAAAGCAGAGCATTGGGCTGCACGGAATCAATCTTCAAAAACACGGTTCCTGTATGCGCGTGTATGAGTATTGAGGGACACATATTTAGCCGGCACTTGGCGTTGACTCACAGGATCCCAGATGCCATAATCTTTTCGGCTGCGTTGGCTTGTGCGGCTGCGTCCGTTGGGCCAATACCCATAAAAGCAACTAACTGAACATGTTCCACTAGGTTGATGGGTTCACTCTAGTATATATCACAGCATTCGTGAAAAGGAACTTACCGATGGGTACAACTTCCCGGGTTCTCGTCGCAAGATTCTTAGTTCTTTCCCATCTAAAACGAAGTTCTAACTGTGTCGTCCAACTGGTAAATCGGCGGACAACTGGCGTATTGGGGTCGAGGACTGGAGCCGGGCGACCGGTTCTTCGTACTACCTGTAGATATTCACGTAGAAAACAGATGATAACCTCACGGATTTATATCGCTTACTTCTTTGAGGGCAAGAGTCTGGCTTAATGGCGTTCGATCAGCTCATTGAACCGGCGTTACTGAATCTTACCTCCTATGACGGCGGAATAGGATAAGATTTTTGCGTTGGAGCGCACCCGAGATACGTACAATCTGGTTCGGCAAGGGGGACAAGGTCTGCAAGGATATTCACTAGTCGAGTAGAATGTCCTTACCTTTACTAAAACCTCGTACGCGGATGGTCGTTCCATAGATTCGGCACTCCAGCAATCCACAATTACCGGCCATAGATACGATAAATCGCCGGTTACATTCTGATCGGTTTCATGCCCAGGTTGTGCGCCCGTTTTGATCTTGCTTAGGATTTCAACATCGTGGACGCTGTCCGCATACGGCAGTTTCCCCGACAGAATCTTTGAACGGATTATGACTTAAGGTCTGATGTGTAGTAGGCCACTTACCTCGTACAAAGTACACCCTAAAGCCCATATATCGGAAGCTTGGGTAGGTGTTACAGTATCGTCCTCGTCGTTGAGCAGCTCTGGGCTCGTCCGGCGGCAGATTCCGGCCAGCGAGACAGTTGGGACGAGTGTCGCAAACTCTTGAGCGAGCATGGCAAGCCCAAACTCACCTACCTTCACTACATTATTTTCTCCTATGTAAACCTTGCCCTACAAGTCGTCCAAATCTTCAGACTACAAAGCCAGCTCGGAAATAACGATACTTACAGCGTTGAGGCTTCCGTGTACAATTGGTGGTTCGAGTTCGTGAAGGTGTCTTAAACCAACCGCCACATCATGAATCTCGAAGTTCCGCTACTCAGATATGAGTCGAAACCTGAAAGAAATAGCCTTTACTATATCATATATCACTAGATCCGTGCGTAATTGCCACTTAGACAAGTTGGATTTTAGGGCGAGATGTGCAGACGTTCCAGATTTGGTAACACTTACACTACGTGCCGTCCCGTGAGGACAATATTCGACGAGCAGATTTAATCCTTCGGACTCCCCGAACGGCAGGACTCGAATCACGTTCTTGTGCTTGATTGAAGACCACCTGGTAACCCTAGACTCGTAATCCTGCCAGTTGCAATAAATCAACATGAGATCGTGAGTCCTAAACAAACTGAAACTCTTGCTTGCATAAAATCCCTCCAAATTTCGTCTTTATTCTAAGAATATGTTTAGCCAGAGTCAGATTTGCCTTTTGTAAGCTCGTAAATATCTGACCTGATTGTTGGGTCCGCGACGGTACGATATCATCAGCTCGGGAGATATCCGAATGCATTTAGAAACAAGCTATATTCTACTCAGTTGGAGGCCTAGACTACGCTCCAATAATCAAAGGTCACCTTGGAAGGGTACTGAGGGTTCAGCTGTCTCCAAGCTGGCGTTGGTTCGCTACTTATATGTTAGTTCTAGTATTATGTTAGCGCAAAGCTATGAATTGTAACCTTCCTAAAAGCCAAACATTCGCCGCCGCTCCGTGTGCCAGAAACTCCGCCTCCTTCCCTGGGTTGTGCTGGACGAACCGTCCGGATAGCGGTTTGACCACTGGTTGAGATGAGGACGAGGACGCTTCTGGGTTCATGTCAGGAAGTGTGATGGTGGGTGGAAAGGTAACCACTCCAAGAAAATACTATCCCGTTTTGACCCTTGCGGTAAAGAGTCTTGTTAAGATCTAGCGATAAGCGCCTGGATCTGGCAGGCCATCAACCACGTGACCAAGAGGAACTTTGCAGTTCTGACCTCAGTTACCAAGTTTCATACAGACTTGTCAACGAGCCAAGGCGTCCATCATGCCCTCAGAAACTTCCACTCTTTTGCCTAGCACGAAGTCCGAGGTAACGCAATACGGATGGAATAATCCAGGACCCATGTTCCGTAGCGCTAAACGAGTGGTTGTCTGTGTGCTCCTAGTCTGTGGGATGTATACTTTGTTGGATAGATTCGGTGTCATTCAAACTAGGACGCGCTTTCTTGAGAACGTGAGTCAGCTTCTTGATCATAATAGTGATGAGTTTTAACCAGAGCCGCCGCCATAGTGGAAAGACTATGTAGAGGCATATCCAGACTAAGCCTACTGTGGATTGGATGTCTGTTAACAAATGTAGTAGCAGAAATCTCACGAGATACAACTATTGAAATTAATGTAAGTAACTCCAGCTTGTAGGGCCCTTAACTTGACCTGATGTTCTTTGGCCCAACTTCAGACAAGATCGAATATAGCTAGCCAAGAAGTAGCGACCCCTGATACCTTCACAACAGATCCAAACCGTGGTTGGTAAGCGTCCTTGAGTGGATAAGAGGGAGGCGAGCATAGCCACATTACCGCTACACTTCAAGCGCAGATTGTCCACCCAGCCCTAGATTCGAGCACCTAAGCCACTAAACTTCCGGAATTATCAAGCGTGACGGCGTATATATCCTTACGAGTCTCAATCTGGTAATTTTGCGGTAGCCCGAGCCAGTGAATTATAAAAATCGGCCATAGCTATATCGTGGCCACACTTACCCCCGAGGTGCTCGTGAAGCGTACCCAGTGCTGGGGGGTGTGGAAGTCCCTGTTCGGCAAGATACGGGCTGTTGTGTCATGTGCCTTTGCCCTCGACCATTGGCCTATCGTAATCTCTAAGGTTTCACAGTTGAGTCCTAGCGTTCGTGTCAACCACCATATGTCCCTCAAGTGAACCATTACTAAACGGAGGACTCTCATCGCTTTCTTAAACCGATCTCCCTTGCAACTAACACGTCAGGGATGTGTACTCAAGTAGTCGCAAGTGGAGGCTACAGCGTTTGGAACACGTAGTCGTCTGGATAGGTTTTTAAGAGAAGGTGCTTCGTCTGTATATATAAAGGCTTAGTATGATTAATCTTGCTGTGACTGTATGAATGACGGAAGTTCAACCTCACCTATCTCCCAAAGTGTCATTAGATCCTACAAATCGTGAGCCGCATATAACCACTCATAGCCACCTCGTTTGACGAAATGCAATCTTTCGTTCATTAGGTCCAGAACCACCCACGAGGGGTGAGCTACTTGCTCACACGGTATGTGACAGGTATATCCATTAGGATTCGGGGCGGTGACGAGTTATGAGACTATTTGTTTGTACCTAAATCCCGGGGTGGAATCTATCCTCTGGATACGGTCAGTTGCGCCTGGCTGAAGCAGCAAGACAGGCCAAAAACCTAATCACACAGCCAATCTACACGCCAAAGACCTCTCAACCGAATAATGCGTTCAGAAATCACGGCGTCTATTGTGGTCCGTACATAAAAACACATGGCTGGCTGAGAAGCGCCAGCTTTTTACCAAGCTAACTAAACTTCAATGATCTCTTGTAAAAGCGTGAGCATGTATCAGTCGGAAGGTCACTATAATTAGAGCATTACCCACCTGTCTGGCTCCTGATTTTTAAGTAGATCCCACCGCAACTTGGACATGTGTTTGAGTTTTGGAATACGGCTGCGCGCATCAATCGCCCACTTGAGAGTCTAAATCGATAAGAGCGTCTATACGATTTGACGACTCGAATGTTATTCGGGGATTTTGGGGCTTGGTCTCTGGCGCCTGCCAGTTTAGCACCATAATAACCCGGAACCCACTGATCTGCCTCCCAGAGTCTCCTTCACTGACCTTATTCGTTGGGTTTCAACACAATGCCCGAGCTAGGTGAGCTATACTGCCCTACAGACTCGAAATTTAAGCTGAAGCAGCCTTTTCAGCCGCACCCATCACCCAACTGCCCACCTCGGTGGTTAGCCTAAATGTCGATGACGCGGCCAGTTTCACTAAACGAGGTGCGATTCAGTCTTACGAAAATTTCAAGCCCAAGTGCTTACATCTATCTTAGGCAATGACGGCCTGGAAGAGCCCATGCGCCTGAGGGGAGGATGTGGGGTCATCTTGAGAGTCTTGTTTTGTGGACTTTGCTGCGCGGAGGAAGATCAGCAACAGCCCACTGACTAATAGTTTAATTATTTGTTTTTGATACAAGACTGCGTGAGGATGAAGATTGGAATGAGAACCGGATTCATGGCTCATTGTACCGCCTTGAACAAGCTGTTCAAGGGAATCTCTAAGAGTTGCAGCTAAGTATGCGCCACATTACTTGTGTGTGTCTGCTAATGTGAAAGAGTAGGCCAAAATAATGGCCTGCTTGATTGAGGAACGTCGCGAGGGCATGCGCAAGAACAACTATGACTGGTGGGACGTGCAAATGAGCGCTTACAGGCCAGCAGAGTGTTCCTCATCATTTTAGAACGACGCGTCCACGAATTCTTACGCGAGAAAAGTGACGAAACAGTAGAACTTATGGTGCTTAGTACTGAGAGACTGGGGGTGAATCGTGTTTGAGGATACTTAAACTACCAGCAAGATCTGTTAACTACGAAAAGGCAATACTACCGCCGAAAGGCCAGGCATATGATCTAAGAAAAGTGCGAAAGAAGAGCTAGGCAAGCTAGTGACGGTATCAGGTGCTGATGGATGCGTACATAGTCATACGTCGTGAAGTCATTGCTAGCTATTTCGTCTCAATCGGTGCGGCACGTGATCAATCCCTGACCAGAACAGGGTCCAACGAAGTATTTAAATAAGCTCCGCACCCATCGACGATGTTGCCGATCGTCTACGCGTGTAACGTCACTGGTATCATCGGATCTTGTTATTGTTGCACTTCTTAAACTCGTTTTCAAGCTGGCTTCCCTCACTCGACGACCATCTGCCCGAGCCATGAAGTCTCACACTTACGAGCCTTCGCCAGCAACGCCCCCGACCGCCTCCCACGAGACACGTGGACCTGGCTCGCTATTCAAGAGCACCAAAGCCTGGGTCGCTGCTACTGCCGCGGCTGCCCTGTTATTCGTTGGGCTTCAAGTCTGTTGGACTCGAATTGGGTCGACTCACAGCGCGCCGACGCCAGCTGCCTATGTGAGTGGCTGAGCGAGTACGCGTTATGCTATCTTCACTGACTAGTTTGGTAACAGGCAGTTGCAGTATTGAGCGGATCTAAATCGAATGTAACTGGGACCATTTATTTCTCGCAACCCTCTCCAGTTGGGCCAGTCTTTATTACGGGCGAACTCAAAAATCTCGATCCTGATGCTGAGCGGGGATTCCATATTCAGTGAGCCGGTTCCGTGAATGTTCGAACCGTTTATTCAAGCTTGTCCTAGTGAATATGGTGACGCGACCGACGGATGCATGTCCTCTGGATCTCATTACAGTACGTTGCCCTTTGAACATGGCTTCGGTTTTCTGATATTCTATGAAAGATCCACTCGGACAGACACATGGTGCACCGAATGACGTCCGTCGCCATGTCGGAGACCTGGGCAACATTCGCTCCGACTCCAAGGGTGTTGCCAAGCTTGACTTTTCAGACAGTGTCATTAAACTCGTTGGGCCATTCAGCATTGTTGGGTAAGTGCTGTTGTTCTCAAAACGAGGAATATTCAATTAACAGCATATACAGGCGCACTGTCTTAGTCCATACCGTAAGTGAATCATATAACGTGACATTAGAGCGCTGCTCACCACTCCTTTGGCAGGGAACTGATGACCTCGGCCGGGGGGACAACGAAGATTCGCTCAAGACTGGAAACGCTGGAGGCCGTGCTGCGTGTGGTGTAATAGGTGCGTGTCTAATTATAATCACATCAACGCAACTGACAAAAGATGTGTAGGAATAAGTACTAAGCCGTCTGATTGAGTCATCAGAGTTCGACATAAGCTGAGGCTGTGTGGTCAGATATCTGAAATGAGGGATACGTATTGGACCGTTGTAAAGCCGTACATTTGTGAGTTTTGTAAAAGCTGTATTTACAGCGATCTGCAAAAGTCTGTTCCGCAAGCGCCGAAAAACATGTCAGTTTGTGGTTCTGGTCATGTGTAGAAAAAATGTTGTATCTCCACCAGTTCAGAGTAAATCTGCATGAATAACATATAAATAAGTTCAGAAGAAGTGGGCGAACACAGCGATTGTAGTCATCTGCGCTTCACAAAATGTTCGTAAATACGATTATTTTAGAAGCTGTATTTTTGCGGTTCAAATTCGTATCGGTATGATGCTGTTCATCTTTAAACTCATTCTGTACACTAAGCCCGCCATTATGATCAGATCTGACGGAGGAATGACGTTTTTTCCTCGGGCGTCCAAAACCGCAAACTGACATTTTTTTCGGCGCTTGTGGAACAGACTTTTGCAGATCGCAATAATAACTGCAATTGCTTTGTGAATGTTCGGTCTCATCGTTTGAACAAAAGCACGCAGACAACACGGAGATGTCATGGTGGTTGTAACGATGTGCGGCTAAGTGTGTTCCCTCAAACGGTTCGCTCAGCGGGTTGCGACAAACAAAAATACTTAACATCTTTGTTGAAGATATTGATCTCGTTATTCGCACGGCTAGGGCAGAATGCGTATGGCATGTGATGCTTGAATTAGATTCTAAGGGATGGGGACCGCGCTCTTGGACGACAATCATCTAGCTTGCGGATGCGGCAAGCCCTCCTCGTACTTAGTTCTGATCCAACCACCTATAAGAAACCGTTTGACTGGTGTCATTCTAACAAACTGTCATAGAATACAGAACAATCTATAATACACTATGTGATTCAGAGTAACTCCACAAATCCATCAAGCTACCACAATAAATACGAGACCTGCATATATGCACGTCGAGTCGCTGGATCATGAAAACTCGGATTATGGGGAAGCCATCCTCACTAGGATGGCTAGTCATACGCCTGACTGGTTAGCATATTACTTTCTTGTTTTGTAACCACCTAACCCGGCCTGTCTGCTCGAATCGTTTAATGTTCATATGTGGTAGTATTCATTTCAATAGGTGCATTATTTCATATTTAGTTGCTTCGCGTCCAAAACCTCAGACCAATGTCAAGTTTTGTGACTGAGCAAGCCTTCCTTGGCCATCGTTTGAGGATCAGTCCACATCCGCGGCCAAGACAGCTTCCGGGGCCACG
The DNA here is from genome assembly GCA_019616345.1 of Ceratobasidium sp. 395. Lineage (NCBI taxonomy): Eukaryota > Fungi > Basidiomycota > Agaricomycetes > Cantharellales > Ceratobasidiaceae > Ceratobasidium > Ceratobasidium sp. 395. Next base: position 30,414 of record WSTH01000058.1, on the reverse strand, counting down.
GCCGTTCTCTGCTTCTTCTTCCATCCTACCACTTTACCGTGGCGCAGCTGCCCTGCTACCGTTGCAACCGCAGCGCCCTTTGTATATACTTTGAGCCCCAAAGTGATCGCGTTGTCTTCGCCTTCCACCACCTATAAGACATCATCAGTCAGGGTGTCCAGATAGCGGGGATTTGACGCTTACATCGTCCTTGATCTTGTCGGCATCCACAGGATTCCGAATACAGAGTATTTGGTGGGTTGGATCGTGTTTGTTGGCGCCCATACACTTGGAACATATGTCGTAATCAAGGCAAGAAGAGCTGTCTACTCGTGAGTATCATCTCGACTATATATCAATGCAAGAAAAATACTTACTCTAAGCAGTGATACCGGGGCCCGACGATAGGGGAGACCTACGATCCCAGAGCTTAGCTGGACGTGATTCCGAGATTAGCGAATTTACACGTACCCTACATTCATCGCAAGTGAATCCGTAGTGTTCCACTTCGTCCGGACCTTTCTTGTCAGAACCATCCTCGAACCTGTTGTCTTTCTTGTCGTCTTTATCATCCTTCTTGTCGTCATTCTTGTCGTCCTTGTCGTCCTTCTTATTATCCTTCTTGTCCTTCTTATCCTTATCGTCTTTTTCGTCCTTTTCGTCTTTCTTATCCTCACTATCCAGATCGACAGGGGCACCAAGCCCCCGAGACGAAGCAGAAAGGTGTGTCGGTGGATTTTGGGCGCTTTCCTTGTCTTCGGTCTTATCAACAAGCACGCCGGAGCCAGACTCCGAGCCGGCTTCTTCGCTGCTCTTGCCATCCTTCGCCTTTGAATCATCGCCGACCTCAGGTGCTTTCGCCTCTGTGACATCCGCAATAACTGGAGCCTCTGCCAGAGGGGCGGCCACAACTGTTGGGGCGGGAGGTAGTTTGGTTTGTGATTTCTCGTAGTGCTTGAGCTCGAGAGAGGTGAGATCCTCTCCGCCGAACGTGTCAACGGAAGCCGGAACAAAATCACCGTAAGCTCTGCGAATCGGAGTGGATAAGTGACTGTATGCGCTTGTAACGTATATGATCTCACGCTGGGTTGAAATCTGCGCATGGTTGTGGTTAGGGGATATACTTCATTGCGGTACAAAATCATACATACTGACTGCGATCGACTTGGACGAGCAAGCCTCGGCCCAAACCTTACTGAGTTTCCGCTGGTTCCATTGCTCGACCGAATCTTTGTAGTACGTCTGCATAGAGCCAATCATCAATGGCTTTACAGCAACGTGTTTGATAAATCCACTTGCCTTCTCACGGAGCTTATTACGATCGAGTCGAACATGGATAACGTAGTCTCCGGCTTCGAGATTGTCCAACTCCACATGTACGCTGCGGCGCCAAAGCACATTGTGAATGGATCGCGTGTACGGCTCTTTAGCTGGAGCGCCTGGAACATTTGGGATGTATGCTCAATCGCTAGCTACCCCAGCTTCCCATTAAGCCTCACCTTTACGATAAACCACAAAGTCTACCGACCACATGCTATACCCAGAAATGTCGGAGAAGTAACGGGTGTCAAGCTGTGAGAGAACAATCACGGCAGGAGTATTCTCTGTCACCGACAGAGTAACTGTTGTCGTGTCAGTCCTAGCCAAGTTCGGTCAAAATCGACGAAACTTACAGCTTACATCCCCAAAGTTCCAAGCACACGGGAAGCTGCGAGATGTCACGTTGAGCCACATCGAGGTTATTTTCCAGTCCGCGTCAAATAGCTTGGTGCGTTCGATAGCCCCCCAAGTTCTAAGGAAGTCCTTGTATTCCATCAGGAACTCGCCATCATCGCCAAATGAATGCTTCAGCTCGGGCAAACGTGCCAGCCATTCTGCTGTCCATTCTTTAGAGCCATCCGACCACGGGCCTGTCCACTCGGATTTGCCCCAAGGATTACGGATACGTAGGAATCGCTTGCCTGAGGGAGCCGTGAGGTGTAAATAAATCCAACGCATGACGAAGTAGCCAAGACCAACCGTTGACCTCCAAAGCATTTAGGATTGAATACGCGTGCCCCGGAAAGAGACCTTGTTGATTTGAAGAATAATAGGTAAACCCCTGATACCTTCGGCACTATAAGTCATACCTTTCACATCATTGATTCCATCAAGAGCACACCCGAACAGGCGATCTTTATTAACCCGAAGAAGTTGTTCGTTCCAGAATCTATTCGTGTCCAGGATGTCATGGATGTGGAACTCCGTTGCAACTCCCCTGTATCGTTATGTTGAGATTGGTTAAAGCCGCATGCCGCACAGCTACTCACCCACTCAGATCTTCGATTCCTTCAGCCGTAAAACCTCCCGATATAGCGGCATAATCCCCATGCAGCTTTGCGTACGCCTTCTCAAGTAGTGGTCTGTGCTTTCTGACGTAAATAACTGATTAGCACTCGGCTGCGTGACTACTCACACCCATGTCTCGTTTTCGGTTCTGCTCCGCCCAAAATACAAGGTTTTGTTTCCTTTACGGGCTAATCGTTCATATTTCTCTTTATCGTCATGATATATGTCAGTTTCAGTGCCCCATAACTCCTCGAATTTAGGGATCTTCACGAATAGAAGATCATCAATGATAACATCGACCCAACCAGAGTCACGGTAGAAGACGAAGCCGTAGACGCCAACCTCCTCATCACGCTGTTGGCTCGTCGAATATATCAAATTCCAGAATTAATTACGAATGTATTGATACTCACGGCTACGCAGATGCGATCAATTAACCCCTCCATCGCTGAAACTGCTGAGATCGCTGCCATGAACCAACAGTCACCGATGTATCCTTGTGCTACATCGGACGAATTAGCTCCATCGATGAAGAATCGCGGCTATAAATGAGTGTATTAAGCAAATATGTACTATGAATGCATCATAACGGATAGTACCTGGTGAAAGATCTGGGTAACTCGCATGACATCCGATGGATAGGAGCGGTCACCATCAGGCGTGGCGAGCCCATGAAGACACCTCTCTTGGTCCTCTTCGAGGTCGAACTCAATATCACGGAAGCGAGCATTACGTGCCCTGATAAAGTGAGTGGAATTCACTAATGCGACAGTTTTTTGAGCCTACCTGCAATCTCTAGCAATCGCTTGAACCCGTTTCTTGCAGCGAGTGGTAGCAATATCTAGCTCCTCCGTACATAAAAGCCCCTAAAAGAACCGAAGGTGAGAGCAATTGGTGTCATGCCAAAACGTACATACAGCTCGTTCGGCTTGTTGTTCAAACTCTACGGGGGGTGCTCCGCTCCGCGCGAGGATTCGTGGCTGGTTTTCAGGCGCGTTCGGTTTCCGAAACTGAGAAGAAAGGAGCCCAAGCATTGTGCGAATGTGATAACTGCGTCTCGACTGACGAGGACTATCCACAAACTCTTAGCCTTATTATAATTCATGCATGGGCGCTCCTCATGGTCCCCGGTGTGCCTGACCCGCCTCGGGATCCGTACACCGTGATTAGTCAGCTGGCTTCTTTCGGGCATTCTCGTCGCCCCCGATGTGTTCTTGGGCGCCCAATGAACACATCTGAATATCTGTTGACATTTAGGGGCCTTGACTCAGCCACTTTGGCTTATTACCTCTGGAGATGAAATTGACAAGCACGGGAAAATTAATACAACAATATCCCCCAGCAAGTTCGAGTCGACTCTGACGAGAAAGTAAACCCACATGGAAATCACAGGTTCATAAGTACATTCACTTTGCTCCTGGTCGGCGCTTCGTCTTCGCCCATCAACGGAAGGTGGTCTCCTTGGGGAAAAGCCATCAGGCGTTGGGTCGCTGGGCCTGGGGTTAGGCGTATCGGGTGTGCTAGCGAGGCCGCTCGCAATGCCCATCGCGGCTGGCCCTTAGTGTTGCAGGTACCTTGCATCTCGTAAGAGCGCGGGTCAGGGCGCGCTATCACGTTCCAGTTCCGGCAGCTGGGGAAATTTTTTGAGCATATGATAAAAAATTACAGTCCGGTACACCATCGAACTATTCCTCTTGGCGCGTTGTTATCAGTTCTTCTGTGGAATTAAGTAGTGTTTTACGCGTCCGCCAACTGGTGGACCGGAGGTCAAAAAATATCGATTTTCAACTGAGTGGCCGCGCATATATGCGCTGAATCTTCGTGTCCGTTATGGAAGGACCCCGTGACGGCGCTATCATAGTCGGCCACTTCCTGAATTTACTAAGTCAAGGCGCTGGACGACTTAGTTTTTGATTTTAGGAGGAAATTGAATTTGCGCGTGGACCAGGCCCTTCTCATACCGGATACCTGAACTACAAAATTCCAGCCTCGTGCAGAAGTCTTCGTGAGGTGCGCAAGGCTCGGCGTCTTCGCGTTCCAGCTTGGTCACACAGTGTGTTGCGTCAATTAGCTCTTCCCACACTCATGTGGGGCAGAAAGACACAAAAACCCATTATCTCAGGTATCGATGCTATTGTGCCTTCACTTCGATCTGTATGGTCATGGACTCGCACAAATTCAAAGGAATGATATGAGACGAAATGCAATTGCAGAACGTAAGCTTGTTGTAGGTTACATGCTCCGCAAGTACAGTCGAGACAAAAGATTCACAGACATCTATTCATTCAGCCACATCCTTGTGTTCTACCAGAAAGTGATAGTTTAGTGGGTGCCGGTGGCGGAGGACCAGACTGTCAAGGTCGAGGCGAACCCGTTGCGGTTCTGGCTCTGGTTGACGACTGGGGCCGAGTCGACGGTCATCATGTATGAGGTACCAACAGTCGAGAGCTGGTACATGTAGATATCTGTTCGGGACGGTTAGACTATGTCCGGGACTGTGACTGGGTTCACTTACCGCTCGAATCGGAGCTGACCTTGGCGATCGAGTTCTGGCAGGTGTAGCCGGGCAAGCAGTCTTGGCCGTAGTTCTATAGATAGATGTAAGCCAGATAAAATACTGTGCAGCAAAAAGGCAAACCTGGAAGAAGCTGTACAAGCCGGCGCCGTAGACGAACACGTTCTTCGAGCTCTTCACGTTGAGACCCCAGGCAGCGTTTCCGTTCGTGAAGGAAGGGTCATTGTAGGCCGAGTTGATGCTGAAGGGGGTGGGAGGAGCCGGAGAGGGTTGATAGTAGGGCTGGGAGTACTGGTTAGTACAATCAACTATCGAACGGAGAGAGACGCTTACTGTCTCGGTCTGGATAAGGCCGGCGTAGACGTTGTTAGAGTTCACGAAGCTGTATTGGTACAGCGCGTGATGCTCTACTCCAGTGCCAATGAGCCAGACGGGACCGCTTGCAGACTCGCTAAGAAGTCCACGACCGGAGTAGACGTCGATCTGACCTTCGCTGCCGTCCTCACTGATAGGGATAATGTATCAGTCTTGCTTCTGAGCTCAGATGGTAGGATCACTCACAGATCGTGGTCGGCGGCCCAGACCCAGGTGCCTTCTGCGTACAAACTTGCCTGTTTCGTGATGTGAAGGCCAAGGAAGGCAGCAGTGCAGGCGGCAGTCGAAGCGTGAGTCGTCCTAGCCTTGCAGTTGCTCACGTCGATGTTCGTGCCCTTGGCGCCACCGAAACGGATATGAACGTCCCAAGCCGCGGAAGTACCCTTCTGGCCGGAGGCGTCGGCAGTGTTCCACTGGATACCAATCGCACCCTGGCTTCCGGAACGAGTAGAGACCACGAGCTCGCTGATCTCGGTGACCCCCTTGTCGCCGGCGTTACCGACCTTGACGACGGGTGTAGGCGAGTTCTGGTTAGAGAAGGCAGAGCCGCCGCCGATGATCGTCGGCCAGATTTCACCGACGACGGTCGAGCCGGTCGGGATGTTGATGGTCCTGGTAACGTAGTAGCTGCCGGCATCGAAGTAGATGATCTTGCAGCCCCAGTACTTGTCGAACACGGCCTGGATCGCGGCGCTGTCGTCGGTCACGCCATCACCCTTGGCACCCTCTGCCTTGACGGAGACGAACTCTGGAAGGGTTGATCAGTCAGGGTCTTAAGTAAGTGTGTGGTCGTGGGACACTCACGGCTGGTAGCATAGTTGGCGTACTGAGGCCTGGACCTCGAGAAGATCTTGCCGGTCGAGTCGAGAAGCGCGGAGGGCTTGGCTGGGGCGTTGATCGTAGTCTGGCCGTACTTGGGCGACGTTCCGGTACCGGTATAGACGTTGCCTTGAGCCCACTGCCTGATCGTCTTGTCTCCACCAGCAAGGACGACACGATTGCTGCTGTCGACAACACCGTTCTGGACGCCGCTGAACTTGACGTTGTCGAGCAAGATGGAGCCGCCGAAGGAAGAGGGCTGAGCGGAGGAGGTATGGATGAAGGTTGGGGTGTTCGTGATAACCGCGTCTACAATCACTTCGCCGCCGACGGTCTGCAAGAATTGAAAGTTCAAACAAGTGTGTGAGATAGTGGAGTTGTTAAACCGACCTGTTTATCATTCGTCAAGCCACCGGTGGTGATATCGAAACCGGTTTTGCAGTTACTGTTTACGATGGGTGAGTCCGACTGTCGTGCTACTCAGTAAGCTACGTACATAACCTTGACATCTTGGAATGTCCATCCCCAGTTCCAAGCTGCGAACACGCCAGTTTGGGCGTTGGCGACCTATGAGGAAACCATTAGTACCGAGAGCGACGACAGTCATACACTCGATCAAACATACAGTGATGTTGCGGACAGTGAACTGCTGGTTGCCGACCCAGATACCGAATTTACCACTGTAAACCCATCAATACGATGCTTCACGTGCGGCAGGAGATACACTCACCCGTTGAAGTACAGATCGGACATGAAGCCTCCAGACCCGTTCTCCATGAAGATACCCTGGTGGTTGTTGCCAGAAGCCTGGGACATCTCAACGCGGACGTTGACGAGTGTTGTAGCCTGGGAAACTACAGCCGGGTGGTTAGATATATGCCCTTGTCGTCAGCAAGTGCTGAGCTAACCTTGCCAGTGGAGACCAGTAGCGGAAGTGGAGGCGGGCATGCGGCGGAGGTCGATGACGAAGTTGCGGACGGAGCGGAAGAAGTTGTTCTGGTTCACCCAGTACTGAGCTCCACCGCCGCCGGGGATGTACGGGTCAGCGTCTAGAAACCAAGTCAGCAAGCTCTCGTCCTTCGAGCAAGTAAAAGCTTACCGATGACGGCCATACCGCTGAAGCCAGCGGCAGCGAGCAGAGTCGGAGGGTTCTTAGCGTCTCCAACGACCGCCGTGTAGTAGAACGGGATGATGGGACTCGAAACAAGATACTAGAAGTCAATCAGACAACGGCGTAAAAGCGGACATAGACAAGCTCACAGTGCCAGACGGGAAGTAGATCAAGCCAGGAGAGACCGTGCTCGAGTGGCAGCCGTTGCCGCAGCGATTGCCGTCCGAGATAGCGCGGTTGATCGCCGCGGTATCATCTGCGATGCCCAATTAGTAGATGCTGTGGGTGAAGCTGTCGGACTACTTACCAGTGACACCATCACCCCTCGCGCCGTAGTCCTTGACGTTGCGGAACACCTTGTAGCCAGACGGATTGGAGTTGTACGGCGAACCTCCTCGACGAGTGATGGTCTGCATCCAGTATGGGTCACCGGCGGCTGCGGTACCAAGCCCCAGAGGGGCCGAGCAGGTCGACCCGAGGGACTGAACCGAAGTGACGAGATATGCCGCAGCAAAGGCTACGACCGACGCGGCGGCGCGACCGAATAAAACCATAGTGCAGTACAAGCCAACGGGCAGAAGAAAGCTGCAGCTGGAACTGATGGTCAATGTCGGTTGGTATTGCACGTTATATAGCAAAGCGGACGATAATGCCCAGGCTAGAAACAATGATTCTCGAAGGTATGCGATGTTTAGTTTGCATTGTCGGAGACAGTAGAGCGACAAGCGAGTCTACTTCCAGGATCGGCCGCATTGTACGTCGTACGTGAGCGCGAAAGAGAAGCAGGTCCGTTTCTAACAAGAACAAGAAACACGTCACGGGATGCCCGGCAAGGCCTTCCGATCCCAAGCGACATTTAGCCATGCATCAGGTGTCGATATGTATTTTCCTTGCGGTTTCTCATCAGTGCCAAGTCACGTTTCGTAACCGATGGCGACAGAGGGCTGTCTTGGCTAGCATCAGGATTTCCGATGAAGAAACAACATGACTGGTGGTTGAGGAGAACCGACAAATGAGCTAAGCCAAAACTGACCTTATGCAGCAGAGTCACGTGATATCTCACCTCTTGGCCTAAAAACCCTGACCGCTTCACTGTACAGTCGCCTGATCTTCTTGCCGTATGTAGTCCTACCCGTATAGAAACGTAGAATAGACAAGACCGCTTAACTAACCCGCAAGCTTTGCACTTCTCCATCAGCCCCCTTCATGAGCCTTTAGTTTTCGAAAAGAAAACAAAAATGTGGCACTTTGTGTGATATATGCGTAATATTGACTCACTACAGCCATTAGTTATAGAAGCCTAATGGCTCCGCGAGGATCTCTCATGAGAACTTTTGAGCTTTATGGATTAGTTAGTGAGACAATGTGATACACTTTTATTAGAGCAAAATCACAGTACATGAGCTGGAGACCTCAAAGCCAGGTTTCTCGTGCTAGAAGGTGGAATGTCACACTGAATGAGTTTCGGCTCTGTCATTTTTATATTTGATTTTGGTGAATTTTCGGCCCAGAAAGATATTTCCATGATACTCCGTTTCTTTGAGGTTGAAGCTCATCTAATCGATATTTGTTTCATACTAGTACAGCATATACTAGTACATAACCTAATATAGCCTACATAGAACGAAACGTTGAGGCGCGTGAGATGTCGGGCACTACTAATGACAACGGCGGAAGAGCTACTGCTGCCTCGCCACACACTACAGGACTCACTACGTTCTACTAGAAAGCCATCAGCTCAATAGTGTCGGATGGGGGGAGGGGGATGGCTATGTAAGGTCATGCGGAACTGTGGTGTAAGATATGCATGCATTTTTGGATCGATCACAAGCGAGCTAGAGATCAAGCGGAGGGTCGGTATATACGTCCGGACTGCCGGCATTTCTGGTCCTTCAAACCGTTAGAGTGATAGGCTGGGAAGCCCTACGCATGAAGTTTGCGTTCTTGTGCAAGCATTCGCATAAATGGGTAGAGCAGAGATGGATGTAGAGTAGAGATTGACAACAAGTTGCAAACGCATGTACGAACTTGACCCCACTATTAAGCTTAACCTCAGCAACTGCTTGACCAGCAAGCGCTAGTTCTTTCCGTCTAATGCCTAGTACAAAAGCTCGATGACTGATGGGGTCGTGACCTAGTCTTCTGTCAAAACATCCCTGTTGATTAGGGCTTTACAGCACGCGAAACTGGGGCCGAACAGGTGCCTGAGCCAGTGAGTTTCAGCTCGGGCCGAGAGTTGGTGTTTTCAGTTGAGTGCTACTGTGGACAATTGTAGTATTGATTGTCATAGCGAGTATGGTAGGTGTGAGTAGGAGCTAATTGTTGCAGAGCCAAGCGACCGCTACTTTGTTGGTGGTCAAACTGTAGGTGATTATTTTGACCCAGAATTAATTGTATGTAACGGCGCATGTGTGAGAGCCTTCAGAGCAATGAACGTGACAAAACAACTCCATGTACTGCATCAATGTCACTGAAACCCGACAGCTCGGGTCACGCATGATTAAAGTGTGAGTGGCGGATTAGCTAATACAGGGTACTGCCAATCATTTCAAATACCTACTAAATATATAACAACTGATCTACCACGCCACATCTCACTTGCCACCGCCGCAGCCCGACCTCAGCGCACAATTTCTCTGTCGTTGGATGCGTGTGGTTTGAGTCATGCCAGACGGAACTACACTACATCACTTACTAGATTATTCTGATTATGGTGGCGAATTCACATTAGTACCCTATGAGCTTAGCTCCTTGCAAGGTTCGGCTCTTCGCCCCAGACGCCTGCTTTTATCTCATGAATACTCGCAGGGCTCCTAGACCCGGATATATGGAGTGACTCGGTGCAAGAGATGACCTCCTTATGTGAGTGATCTGACCCACATATGTGAGTTTGGATTGTCATTGTGCACGCGTAACACTGACTACATGCAGCCGTGTCTCGTGTGTCACTCGTGCACAATGACAATCCAAACTCAAGTCAAAGATGCCATCTCGACACCACTCAATTACTCGCTCGCAGTACTATAAGCACTACGGGCGCTCCGGTTGCCTCGACGCTGGTTGCTCAACCGCCTTGGTGCAACAAACAACTTATCGATTTGACTAAGCAGCCAACCAAAGCGAGCCCCATCTTTTTGTTATCTAATTAAAAAGCTAACATTAACGATTTTCGATATTCAGGCTGTCGCGAGCGCCGGGAACCAGTTACTGTGTAATGTATCTTCCCTGTGTCCGGCTACGTGTTTGACCGAGTATTCTTGGTTATACCCCAGATCGCTACTTCAATTGTGCTGGACATGTATTTCAGCGCGGAGCTTATAGGTGCATTTAGCTGCATGAATCAGCTGTCCCGAGTCTGTTCACTACTGTCCCGCCAAACCCCATAGAGCTCGGCTCTATTTTTTATATTGGGCTTTTACTACTTTTTGTTGATAATACGGGAAAGTTGTACACCTTCTGTGATTTTCCTGACTTACTCGGGCCAAAGCGAGTGTTCAATAGTGATACAGCTGTCTGGATGGAGCTTGGCTGTCCAGCGTTGCCAATACAACCCCCTGGCTCGCTCGACTCATCAGGTCTTGTCAAAACAGAAGCTACCCTCGAGGCTGATGTTCTCAGTTTAATCCCGACGTGATGTTTAGCCGTCAAACCGATGGACTATAGAATCAAATTTAATTTACCATCCATACCATTAACTCCTTTAGTGTGTTCCACAGTTGTGCAGTCATCAGATCCTCCTTATCTTTCTCCCACTCCGAGCGATTCATCCAGATCTGAATCGAGCGGTTCCTCCGCTCTGTTTAATTCTTCGTCACTATTCTCAGACTCCAGCTCGGGCGACGTCGCTACTACTCCTACTCCCCCTAATTTCTCCTCACCACTGAAGAGCAATTTCTAAGCGGAGAGGAGCTGGATATCATGATAGGGTTGACACCTTTTTCGACGGACTCAAGGCTCAGCGCGGGCGCCGTGGTTCAGAGCGGTCGACTGTGGAGCTCAAATGTTTATGGTGTAGGGAGAAGCCTGAGAGACGTCCCTGTGAGCTCAAGGTAAGGTTTATGTTGAAGCATCGAGAAATATTACTCATTCGTGAAATGTAGCAACATATGGACACCGAGCGTGGGTTGAAAGGCAGGCATTAGCGAAAACTGGGGCTTGGTCAGGCTAACCCCAAGAATACCACTAGTCTTCCCATGTCCGCTTTCCGGATGCACTCGTGCGTTCGGTCGGCGGACGAACCGTAACCGGCATCGGGATCATGAGTGTCCGTTTCGTCCCATTGCGAGGAAATAGTCAAACGTCACGTCGTCAACGTCTTGCTTAAGCCCAAAGGTAGCTCGAAGTGTAACTCATCTGATGATATGCCTCAATTCTTCTAATGTGCCAGAACTGTTGCTAACTGTTAGCGGAGATTGTCGTAGCATTTATCCGGTTAGACGGTTCCTCATGCTCAGCAGCAGGCGATTCGCTGGCCCATCCTAATCTACGTCAAAGTCGATCGGACATGTGCTACACGTAGAGCAGTATACGTGAGCTCTCTTCATATGGGTGGTAAATTTGCTATCGGGTTTCATGCCGTTAGAATGATGGGGAACCTTTACCACGCAAACGGGGCGCCGAGAGTGAGGAACACAAAGATTGGGGATTGGTAGAATAGGCCAGACAAAAATGTGACGAAGGAGTGAGAGGAGTCAATAGGTTTAGTAGGAGAGCTAGGTAGACAGATCCTGGTAACTAGTTCGTACAAGGCTCGCAGACGAAAAGGATTGAAGACTGGCGCAAATGGCCGCTCTAGCGTCAGGAAAAATCCCGAACGCAAATTTGCCGCTTTTCGGCAAACCGGGTCGGTTTCATCATGTAACCGCTCGAGAGATGCCAATTTGCCCTCGTTTTCCCTCGCATCCAATTTGTTTACTCATCATTTACCTCCGGTCAGTCAAATCCGCCGGAGGTGGTAAATCACACAGAAAGAGGGGAAAATGAAGGATCAAGGACAAGCGAGGATGGAAATAGCCCCAATATTACAATTCGTGCTTGCGTTATTGTTTAGGATGCAGCGCTGGGTTTGCGTTTATGGCGTTTACTTGGGCTGGAATGCATATATTGCATTGTAAACATCGTTACAAACGTAACAATTGACAACATAAGCGTGTGCACGTCGTGAACTGGGTAAGCGGAGACTAAACGAGCGGGTAGAGAAGAGGCTACCGCCCTCCCCCTATTCAAGAAATAATGGCCACGTCGCGCTAGAGCGACGACGAAAACGCACGGGTGCGCGCGCGGGCGAGAATTGTAGTTGAAAGCAATCTTCACTGTGCGGGAAAGCCCACATATTGAGGAATGGTCCGAACATATAGACATGATCAGTGCACAGTCCTATTTTACGGGGGCAATGTCAGTTTCACGTCGGATTGACGCGTGCAGCTCGATCCGACGTCGGGGCACGTTGAGGCGGGTCGTAGGATGCACAGGGCAGGCGCGCAAGGCGCACCTTGCTGCCAATCCTCCCTCCCTAGTCGGAAGGGCCATCGCGCTGGACGCGAACGACGAACACGTGCAGTTTCCGTGCATCTCGAACGTTCGTCTGAGTTCGAACGCAAAGAATACCGCCAGGGCGCGTCAGGCGAGGACATGAAGAGCGTAAGCTATAGCCGTACCGTGTCTCCTCGAGCCGTGTTCTCGGCGGGGTGGGCGGTTGCGGCCCTGTTGAGGGTGCTTACAAAGCGCGCAAAGGCGTACTCGCGCTGGTGCGCAAGTGGGTGCGCGTTGTCCTAGCCTCGGGACGACCAGACGGATCGGGCAGCGAGCAGGAGCGAGAGGAGCTGGTTGGCAGGGCGGGATCGGCAAAGATATGCAGAACTCACGCGTAGGGTGGGGTCGCGCACGAGCATGACTGGCGGGGGTTGTTCATTACGACGAGTGGAGTGAGGCGGGCGCAAGGACGGGTACATGAGGCGCGTGTCTCGCGGCCGCACCGTGCCCTCTTGGGCCTTATGCTCGGTGTGGTACGAAGTTACGGCCCATTCGGTAAGTTTTGCTGATCGCGGCGGTACGCGTTTGCGCCTAGGCGTAGACGCGTTAGTTATCTCGTCTAGGGCGTAGCCATACGGCGCGAGAGGCAGGTTGGAGGGGCAGCGGCAAGCGTCGATTAGCAGTCATCAAGATAGATAGCGGTTGCAGGCGAGGGTGTGTGGTGGTGGATGCGAGCGCGGGCCTGATGGAGTGCGCGCGGAGTGTCGAAGCCGGAGCTGAGTAAGGGGTGACGCGGCCCCTGACGCGGCCCCATAGTAGCCCAGCGCTTCGACTTGATACAAATATCCAGCCGCGCACTAAGTCAGTTTGAATTCTCCCGCCACTACCCTTCGACACTCGCCCGTCCCCGTCTTCCAGCAACGTTGATGCAACATGCGACAAGCCAACTCCCTACCGCCAAAAACTTGTGCGGTCCACTAACAATCCCCTGACCGCCTCCGCCTGTGATCTAGCGCCGCCACAAATGGTCGGCCCGCTGTATCTCTCGGTGGTGGGCTGTCACCGAGTCGGTGAGTGTTTTTTCACATCACTACGCACCTCTACAACAGCCGCTGACGTATTCACTTCTGGTGCCGAAACACCCTCTTCATCGCTTGACACACCGTCTTCCGTCCTTGTAGACACACTTATGCTGCTTCCAGCACAAGGGACCTCCGCAGTTGTCTACTGGGTACGTGTTATCGATATATGGACGTACTTATATATGACTGACCTACATTACTTGCCGTGTTCTCCTAGTCCGCTAAGCTCACCTATTCGTGGCCGCGTGTGCAAACTCTGCCACCATGATTTTTTGTCTACTGGGCGTACCTGGCGCCGTTTCGTTATCTGACTAACAAGATCCTTCATGCGCACACAACCACCCGCACCGTTCGCCACCTGTTATAATGACCTACGCCCTTTTTTGCCCTGTATGCTCCTACATACACGTAACATGGCTTTTCCGTCTCGCGCATTTTGCGGCATGTATATAGACATGGAACATATACCGATTGAAGTGTATCTAGCGAGTGTACATGTGCTCATGAACCTTTCGCCCGGTGTAACAATCGGCACAGGAGGTAAACCTGTGCTTATTTCACCATTAATCAATGTTATATACCTGTATAGGGTACACATTCACCTCTCGGAGCGTCGATTTACCACTCTGTGAGGCAAATCAGTCCCAGTAGAAGGTAAATTTGACCACCCTAGGGCAAATTTCAATCGATTTACTCGGGAACAGGGTAAATTGGGTTCACAGGGGGTAAATAACTGTCGGTTTCAGGGGGGGTTTGGTAAACGGGGTAAACGGGTAAATAACGGTAAATAACACAAAATTTACGCGGGGGGTTTTTCCTGACGAGGGTGGAAGGGGGATTTCCCGAACGAAGGATGTTGCTATAATCAATGAAATACAAGCACAGATTTTCTAGGTTTCGCGCTCGAGGAAAGATTCGAAAGAGGGCGGCCGTTGTCCGTGGGCTTTCTCCTGGGGGAAGGCGGAGGGAAGCCTCGCCGTGATTACGTGATTATCCCAACATATTCCATTTGGAGTACACTCCGGCTTTTCCGGCGCGAAAGCCCCGCGCGTTACCCCCCGGGATTAAGGCTGAACAAACGCCGAGACAACGTAAGCCCTTCCCGATCATTGTCCCGCCGTCTTCCCGACGGTAAAGCCTCAGCCCTACCGGGGGCTTTTCCCCGGTGAAAGGTATGCAGAAATCGCCGTTACTCTCACGGCCTTACGTCAGGAAAAATGGGGTGTTAAGTTTCAGCCAAACTGAGCTAAATTTAGCTAAATTTAGGGATTTAGAACTTTAACGACCCCCCCCTTTTTGTGCAGCCAAATTTACCTAAATTTGCCTGGGGGGGTCCTCAATTTAGGTAAATTTACCTAAATTTACCCTGGATTTAGGAATTTCCAATTGTTCCAGATCTGTCTCAAAACACTTCTTTGGCCTACTAGTGTATGCTGGGAGGGCTTAGGGCATGTCTGGTGGCTTCTGGCACCAGATTTATGAAATTTAGGTCAATTTTGCTAAATTCAGCTAAATTTGCTAAATGGCCTAAATTCAGGTAAATTGAAACCCCAGATCTTAATGAAAGGGGAGGTTTTTCTTGACGCTATACTATCATTTTCTCAAGTGGAAATCCCCAGCATATTCGCAGGATTTTCCCTGACGCAAGTCCGAGTAAACGGACCCTCGCTCCCCCCGCCTTATTCGACCGCTTTCCCCCGGCACAAGCTTCGGCGTTTTCTTTGCGTTTTCTCCGCAGGCAACTCCGGTATCACGGTTAGTCTTTTTCTCGGGTTTTTACTTCATTTTCCCCCGGGAGAAGTCTTCCCCTTACCCGCTCGTTTTCTCCGTTCGAAACATCTGCGAATTGGACTAGCATTTACTCACCTTTTCCTATCATCATGCGCTCATAAATGGTTCGACACTCTTCTGAGGTTTTCCCTCGGCAAAACCGCTGGAGTACAAGCATGGTTTATGCCCGGTTTTCGCTTCGCTTTCCGCCGGCGAAGGTCCCAGCGCTCTCCGAGCGTTCTCCTCGGTGAGTATCTTGTACAAATGTGTACGATTGACTCAGAACTTTCCCTGCCGATAGCGCAGAGGACACGATCACGCTCTCCGTGGCGTTTTCTGGGCCGGTCTCCTTACTCTGCTCAAGCCTGGCCATCGCCCCTCGCCCACCCGCCTCTACCCTCGCCCCGTCTTCATCCCCTCGCCTATGTGTACTATAATGAATTTTCATGCACGCAATGTCACACTACATTTTTTCATTCACATGATTATCGTACTACAAATCTTTCGGAAGCTTCAGTCAAGGATAAGGGGTCATAGCCCAAGAGCTAGCCCGGTAGTCCCTCACCTGAATCTGCAGCAACCTCTTTACCTTTCGCCACCGTCTTGAGCCACGTCTCTTTTTTTATCCATTGTGGTTTAGTGCGCGGCAGCTGCGCGGGCTTGAGGACATACCCCGTGTTCACGGGGTGTGGGTGCCCGCCCTGCCATTGGAACCACTGCAAGTCGGTCCCGCGGATCTTGACAACCACCCAAGTAATAAAAGGGGGGTCGGAGCGTCGAGACTGAGGGAGAGGACTGAAATGGACATCACCCTCGGCCCTGCCGGTCGCATCTAAGGTCTGGGAGCTAAGAGGCGTTTCCGAAAAGGTCCACCGGTGAACTTGTCCATCAATACCCTGAGGTAATCCGTGTTTCGCAAGCTCCCCGCCGGGCCCGCCCCTGTAAATTAGACGTTAGTACAAAAACAACCCAAAATCATACTGCACTTACATCCACTTTGTCCCGAGGATAGCAACCGTTTTCCCTCCACGCTTAGAATTGTCCCGAGCAGACAGTCGCCCCGACGATTCAGACCCGTCCGATACGCCCTCGGTAAGTCGCTCAGCAGACTGAAACCCAGTGTTACTGAGTTGTAGCCCCGCTGCAAAAGCGATCTCCTGGTCTATATCATCATCTGGATCACCGTTCAACGCATCATCGGCTGCGGCCTGCGCAATCGCATGTGTGGTCGGCACATTCGGCCAGGTAAAAGCTGGGACAGCAAGGTTGGAACTGGCCTGCCGAGTGTGTTGGCTGGGAGCGAGTGGCATCCGCACAGGGGTAGAAGACGCTGTAGGACCAGCTGTAGACGCGAAGATACTTGCCGTAGTATCCGAGGTGTCCAAGGAATCGTCGATGGGTGCAGGGGTATCGACGCGAGCATGTGCAGGAGGGCGAACCATGTTACTAGTCGGAGGGCGCGCTAGTGAATGAACCGAGAGATGAGCGGGAGTACGCGGACGGCCGGAGGTTGGGATCTGGGTTTGGGGATGGGCGGGGGTGGGGGCTGGGGCGGAACTGTGTGTCGCAGCAGGGGCAGAGTCCATAGTTGGAACACCCATCTCATCCATGGGAACCCGCACAGCGGGAGCACAGTAGGCTGAATCGAGCGACAGCGCAGACTCGGGCATACTCGATACGGGCTCGCTCGCCGCAAATGCCAACAGAGACTCGGGGAATGGCGTCTGAACTGGGGTGGCCGGGGCGGGGGTCGGTTCTGGAGCTGATGTATTAATTGGCATAGAGGCCGGCATAGCAGTCGGTATAGAAATCGGCATAATAGTTTGCATAGAAGTCGGCATACGAGGCAAAGAACAGGTTGGAGTTAACGTAGGATTCGGTACTAGGGTTGGCGTAGGAGGTGGTCCAGTGATCGGCAGACCGGTTTGCGTATTAGTCGATTGCGGAATCGGCATGAAACTTGGTACAGGTGCTGGTGGAGAGGAGATCATAGAAGCGAGAGGCAAGGACATTGGCATTGGCGCGACAGCGAGTGTAGCCGGAACTATTGATGAGGTCGCTGAAGTAAGCCCCGGGAACATAGGTCCAGTCGGCGTGGTCGAGAACACTGTAGAGGAGACTGTGGTGCTATCCATGTCAGAGTTCCATGGTGAAGGCGACGGGGACCGAGCCGCAGGCGACGCTTCAGCGTGTAGAAATGATAGAGACGGAGCAGGGGAGCTTGCGGTAGATGACTCGTCGTTGGAAGAAGACATTACTGTCTGGAGCTCGTGTAGAGGGGTTTCTACCGGTGCCACGTGCTCAGATGGACCGTGAGCTACCGGGGCCGTAATGGCTTGCTCCGCCCATCCAGCTATTGTCGAACCACTGCTCGTTGCCGAGTTGGATACCAAGGTGGTAGGGGATCTAAGGGCAGACCAGTCATACCCTGGATCGGCCAACGGGCACACAGAAGACCTGAGTGAATAGAAATTAAATGGGAAAAGCAATAAGTGACGAGTTGACATACCTGAGACGTGCATTTGCAAGCGCAGATGGAGTTTGAGGGTAGGGCTGGGACAGGACAAGTGGTCTGGTGCGAGCAGTACGGTTAGGACCCAGCGATGAGGGTACTGGATGGTACTGAGCCGGTCTACGAGGCGGATTATGAAGTAGCGCAACATGGGATGGCGAAGTATAGGGCGACATGTAGTCATAAATTGAAGTAGTGCGAGGCTGAGCTGATGGATCGTAAGGATGAGAATGAGATGACATATGGGAAAGGGCCGGTGAAGCAAAAGTCGAAGTGGTAGACGGGGTAGACGGGGCAGACGTAGTGGGTGTTGCACCGGCAAACATCAGATCCAAGCCCGAGGCTGGCGAAGCAAAAGTCGAAGCCGTAGACGGGGTAGACGGGATAGACGCAGTGGGTGTTGCCGCGCTGGTGAACATGAGGCCTGGGGGTAACACCGATAAAGGATAAGGCACTGTTACCGGCAAAGGTAGCGGAGCGGAATTCGGATAATAAGAGGTTTCATATGATAATCTGTTTATATGATTGTTTGAATAACATGTCAGTAATACACCATTTGAGAATATTGGAAAAACGAACCCGGGAGGGGGCGGCTCAGCCGTCCATGACGAGTCCACTACGTTCAGCCCAGGAAACATAAAGTTTTGCTGGTTCGGCGTCGTTGGATCCATGAACCCCGGAACAGTATTCACCTCCGAAGCCCAATCGATTGTGAACACATCGGACGGTGCCACAGGCTGGGTCGTCGACATATTAATCAAGTTTGTGATGTCGTCGAACTCGAACATGGTACTTGTGCAAATGAAAAAGGGAAGAAATTAAAACCAAGAAAATGCCAGACAGTGCCGCTGCAAGGTGGAAGTCGGGCAAGGAGGAGGTTTTTGAAAGAGGTTCCATATAAGCCCCAGGAGTTCCAGGCATTTTGGGCGTCATTGCTCGAACAAAGACGAGCAGGAGGGTGGTTAATTACACTAAACCGCACGAGGAAATCGAGGAATTACATAAGCTGCAGCTTAACATAAGCGAGCGCTAGTAGCTTACAATTTATGGAATTTCTATAATCTATAATCTTAGGCGCAGAACCGTAATGAGGGAAGTAATGGAATTAGGTTCATTTTAGCCGTGATATCATATTACAATGAGACATAAGTCATACTAAAGCAAACGATTAAGCCGCGGCCGCGGCCCCTGTTCCTGCCCCCGTTCCAGTTCCAGTCCCATTCGTAGTTGCAGTTGCCGCAGGCCCAGTAGTCCCAGTCGCAACCCCAGTCGCGGCCCCAGTCGTAGTCCCAGACCCATTTCCGGCACCGGCATCGGCCTCATCCTCACTCATAACAATTGAGTCCGGTGCGCGACCTACTATGACACGGACTAACAGCTGATCCGGGAAGCTGTAATCATACACATGCGCCTCAAAACAGTAGAACTCGCGTTCCGGTGCACTCAACGAGCGGAACCATGTACGGTTGAGGCAGGTTACCGGAAGGCCCTCCACCTTTATCGAGCGCTCGCTGACCTTGTCGGAAGATACACGGCAGTGCATCTGACTTCCTTTAGTACCCGCGCCTTTGAGCCATAAGATGTACACTTTATCGATTTTGCTATAAATAATTGAGCCTGCGTCCAAATTAATCCGGGGATTTAAACTCACCTCTTAAGGATCTGAACTCGGGTTGAGAGCTCTTTTATTCGCTTGATCAAATATACCTTGGGCTGATTGGGATCCTCCTCGTCGGAGCTAGTCCCTTGGAGACCAAGTCGGATGAACAAGTTTCGGTGCTTCATAAGCTCTGGGAACCGGTCGAGGACCTTTAAACGGCTTTCATATAGCTAAAAATACCATCGTAAGTATGATTTGTACGAAACAAATTTGGGGTTGACTTACCGTTTGCCTCCGAGATGCCGCACTTGCGTTCTTGAGTTGTATCTTCTTGATCGCCTGTGCGTCGGGCTTGAGAGCATTGATATGAATCCGGCACATATATCGAATATGCTCCCGAACCATTGCAGGTAGCTCCTCCTTCTCAGTCTGTGTGAGTTGAGGATGCTTCCACGCACGGCAGACCTGCTCAACAACCAACTTGGCTGTGAGAAGGTTGAACATCGATCGTTCCCTCTCTTCCCATCGAATCCCAAAATTTTCGGCGGTAGGAAATCGAATTTCGGCAGCTGGGAGCGGTAGAGGCGGTTTGGGTTTGGTGGTGTCCAACTTGAGGAGGCCGACGATGGTCAGGCGTATCTCTTTCTGCAATAATGGAAATAAATCAGACCAAAATGCGAATGGAAAGAAAAAGGAACGCTACCTGAATTAAGACTCTACGCGCCAAACGAGGCTGGCGACCAGCCAGCTCCGTTGAAGGGATGCCTTGGTCCCAGTTAACCTTTTGAGGAGGTTGGTGAGGAGAGGTGCGAGGTGGCTGGTTGCTGCTTGAACCCATGCCGGGTGCGGGTTGTGACGACCCGTTTCCGGGCTGTGACGAGCCGTTTCCACCGTTGGGAGCAGAACGGGATTGGCGAATGCCACGAAGTATGGCGTCTTGCTTGAGAAAAACTTTTTCCACAAGACAATACATTTGCCGCTGATTCATATGACTCAATAGTTTGATTAAACCGTTGAAGCAGTCCAACTCACCATATCCGGACCGTTTTCGTCTTCGAGGTTGCCTTCGTAGAGATTTTTCATTATCTCATCTTGCTCCCGTTGGCAGGCCCCATCCAACGCATCATTGGCATCTGCCATTTCAGTATTAGATGGTTGAACAGTTGCCCGGCTACTTGAGCCGCCGATAGGATCCCTTGGTTGTGCTAATCCACGCGTAGATTCAGCCAATGCCGCGCTGGCGCGAGCCTAACAAAAAGTTTCAATGCTTAGGCCCTAGCAAAAGATGAAACAATTTACTATTTCAGAGGCCGCTTGGACAGGCGCTCGCGTAGTCGGAGCCGGGTCATTGTTGGATTTATACTGGTCACCGCGGAGACGCTTTCGCTAAGAGAAATGAGTTACATCCCATGTCGGTGAAACGCGGAAAAGGTAAAGCGACGGCAAGTACTTACACCGCGACCAAACTCGCCATCTTCATCGTCCTCCCGAGAACGCACGGGGATTGGCCCCCTAATTGTGGGTGCAGAAAAGCCTTGAGCTTGAGGAGGGCGGTGGCCATGGTTCGAAGATTGCGCCGCCTGCGACGGTGGAACAGGCTGGCCATGCGGGGGTTGTACGGGCGGCTGAGGATGCCATTGGACATACGGAGCAGGAGGAATCGAGTTGACCGGTGGTGCAACAAACGGTTGCGCAGATGGTGCGCTCGGGTTGGATGTAGGTACTTGCGGGGAATGCGGTGCGACGGTTTGCGGCAGAGCGGCCTGCGGTCTAAATTAATATATTGTTGAAGCAATGATGTAGACGTACTCACCTGAGTATTTTGTTCTGATGCGGACATAGTAAACCAGAGTTTGCAATCGATCGGGAAGAGATTATTTGTTATTGGCTAGTAGACAGATGGGGAAGCCAGAGACAGATGTTGACCAGCAACACAACGCAGTTTAAATAGTACAAGCGGAAGGTTTGAGAGGAGAAGTTGAGGTCGGTAAGTCGGGGTTTATATTTGCGAGCGAGAGTTAGATGGGGCTTTCGCCCTGACAAGCTCCAAGAGTGCTTTGTTTGACACTCCTTTGATCGAGCGGCGTAGATACTCATGGTAGATTCCAGTATTTGTTTAACGCGCTAAAGACTCAATTTGGTTGTAGAGCACAAAATAACTGATTATCACGTGCCAGCACGGTTTATATCATATGTTACAAATCCAGCTATTTGTACACCGTCAACGGAAATAACAAACAGAAGTAACAAGCAGAAAAGAGTGGTAATCGACAGTGAGAGACAGAGGAACGTGTTAGGAGATAGAAGCTATTTAGGCCAGCTAATCGATGCGCATCATTCGCCGTACATGCGCACGTACGTACGGAAAGTTCGAGCCAAAATCCAACGAGGAGCGGACTTTTCGCGCTGGTAAAGGACGTGTGTTGGGTAAAGTGGATGATGGTACCCTCGCTCGACGCCAATCCACCTCAGCCGGTTCTGATCAGCAACGCAAACATAAAACGTCGCGTCCCTTCCACCCGAAAACGACCAGTGAACGTCGCCGACCTTACGGCCCAAAGTAGACGTGCGAGCAACCCCACTTCGTGGAGTGAAAGACCAAATCGCGTCGTTCACGAACGGATTCACAAAAGGGCTGAACTGTTCCGGGACGGTTCAAAAATAAAGTGGACCGCACTGCGCACGCCTTTACGAAACCATTTAGTCCATACTCATATGTCTTAGACAATTAAACGAAGACGTACGTGGTATTGATCTCGCGAGGGGACAAACGGTTGTAAGCTTCGACTGGCCGTTCCACTTGATGTCCGTTTGGCCTAGGTTGAGCTTTCGATTGGCATACAGCCAATATGAGTGGTCAAGGGGCACGTACTGTGGAGGAAGCTGACGGTTGGCTTCACCGGGGGCCGCAGGTTGTGGAGGAGCCGCGGGTTGCGGGAGAGCCGCAGGTAGCCGAGGTAGCCGCGGCAAAGGTGGAGTGCGAGAGCGCTGAGGGGAACGTCGCAGGGATTGGCGGGTAGGACTTCCGTTATGACGTGCCATGATACAGGTAAAAAAATAAATTTAAAGGTGTAAATAATAATGAGGGTGTAAAGGTGGAACGAATCTCACCAGTATGTAGTTTATAGAACCAGTGAACGATTCTGTAGGTGGGTGGCTGTCGGGGCTCCCTCTTGGGACAATCGGCGCGCGAACTGGCATCAATATCCTCATTTGTGAGGGTTAATGAAGAAATCTGCGCAACCTTCCCAGAACTTGCCGAAAAATCACTGAGATTCCTAGGGCTCGCTGACGCGGAAGACTTGAAGGGAATTAGATGCGTAAAATTGCGTCCGCGTGAAAGGACTACCCTTCAGTGGCGGGCAGTTGCGGGTAGTTGCAGATAGGTGCTGGAGACGCGATGTGCGTATATTTGCGCCGAGCTGAGTAGATATGCTTGCAGAGGCGTGCGGTTGCTGACGGTTGCTGAATATTGCCATCAAATGCAAGTAGCCGGCAGCGAGGTCAAAGACAAGGGGGAGTGGAGGCTTTGGAGCGAGCACGTGAAACTTAAGCTAGCGCTGGCGCTTGACGCATCTATCATCTCTAACAGACATTGAAGCAATGTGATACTCATGAGACAAACGTGGAGAGATGGCCTTGCTTAAAATACGAAGAAACTCAGCCCGAAAATTCAACATCCTAACTCCTCTACATTTATTACTCATTCTTACAACAAAAGTCATGTCTACCGCGTCGGAGATCCTCGCCACTAACAATGCAACGCTCGTACCCTACACTCGGCCTGCTAGCGAGCACCGTACCACAGCCGCTCGTGCTGAAGCTCTCGCCCTCGCTCGTGTTCCGGCCAGCATGGACAGCACTTACATCCGTATTCTACCCGGCGATCGAGTCTCTATCAAGGTCGTCAAACCCAAGGATCCCAAGGATCACAAGGCCCCCAAAAACCATCTCTCCACGGTGGATCGCATCGAAAATACAATTCTTCTTGTTACCACGCTCACCTTTATTGCGTTTTGTGTCACGGTAAGTCGTTGCTTCATTTACCGTCCGCCTCTCCGCTAACATATCAGCGACTCAGCACCCCAAGTCATTTGGAATCTTTCTCCGCCATGGGGTGGCGATTGGTCTGACTGTAAGTCCTTCTACCGTCGTTCATATCCAAAGCTCACCCATACGGCCCAGATCGCCCACACCGTAACCGAAGTTTTCTTTATCATCGCCAACTGCTTCACCGAGCTCAACCGCTTGGCCATGGGGATTACCGGTACGTAACTCAATCATACTTATATTCAGCTTATTGACATCACCTTCTCAGATTATGCAACCAAGTGTGGTGCCCGTCGCGTGGTCGTCTAAGCGCTCGTCCACATCCCAATGTATGCGTAGTAAAGTCTGAGTGTATGCGTAGCGAAGTGATGTAAATACAGCCCGAGTCTAGCAGTATCGTTTGTGTTTCTAAGTTCCATGAGATAGTGTGCTTCTGCAGTATTAGAGCGCGACTCACCAGGTCAGATGATAAGACCGCAATACAGTCTCGAGAAACCCGCCGATCTGGGGGGTTGGGGTCGACATACTGGCATACAATAATGTGAGATACGATATTGCGCGGTTCGATAAGCTGGACGCCGTCACTGGACACATTGTAGAATAATTGTGCAAGATGTGCACCTGATTGGCCAATGATAGGGTTGTTTAAGTATGGATCACGTAGCGAGTCGGATGGACTAAGCGGGCAGAAGGGACAAACAACTAGAACTATGCGAGGCTTGTCATTGTTCAAACCGTATATCGCCGGCTCCTCCAATATATTTTCAATCCGTCCTGGTAGTAGCTGCTCGTTCATCTCTGAGGAGAACATGATGCAGCTATTGCCGATTGCAGCTGTATAGGGCGCATATACAACGTTTCCAAAGCGAATACTTGTGCAAATGGATATGTTTTTAGAGCGCACGGGTACTCCACGGGCGCTAGCCCAGTCCAAGAGTAATCGATAAATAGGATCCAGCTCAGCAAGTGTCTCGCGACTCCTATTAGTCTCCCAGACACACTTAGATTGATTAGGGATATGCTGCCGTAAAAAGTCCGCTATCACTTGGCCAAAATCGTCCAAAGAGTTGGTGATATCAGACTGTTCGATTAGTCCCTTCAAACGAGACGCCATGACGAACTCCCGGTGGAGTGTTGGCTCCAGATCACCTAAACAATAAGTGAGTGTGAGCAC
The DNA here is from genome assembly GCA_019616345.1 of Ceratobasidium sp. 395. NCBI lineage: Eukaryota > Fungi > Basidiomycota > Agaricomycetes > Cantharellales > Ceratobasidiaceae > Ceratobasidium > Ceratobasidium sp. 395. The sequence continues at coordinate 5,627 of WSTH01000058.1, read as the reverse complement.
GAAGAGCCAGTTCCTACGTACATACCGAACTTAAAATTAGTCGATATATCCTGGAACATCCCAATAAACTGCTCGCAAGTGCTTTCGCTCCAACGAGTGCTAGGTCTGAGAGAGCGCAAGAACTGCGGTATATGCAGTCCAAGATGGTGCACAGGAACAATGGAACATGATGGGTAAAGCACTTTGAGGTCCTCCATGTGTCGTTTGAAATGCAAATCGAAAGCATCTATATCTGAATCAGAAATCGACTGGAAAGAGATGACGCGAATCGGGATCATTAAGTGCAAAAAGTTTTCCAAACGGCTAGAGAACTCAGGTGCCGTGTTTGGTTGCCCCCAGAGTCGAACCAGCGTGATAGTGAAAGATACTAAGACAAGGCTTTTGAGCTCTTTGGCTTGAAGCTTTCCATGGCTAGTAGTCGCAAAGTTCAGTGGCGGAGTTTTCATCCAGCTTGGAAGAATGGTTCGCAGCATATCCGCTTTAACTTCGGCCAGAACTTCTTTTCCTAGGAAAGAATAAGCCGTGGTTTTTCTACCAGACGTATTTATGTCAGGCATATCGTGTATCCGAACGTTCTCCTATGAATCGTATTGGTGAGTAGAACTGCTAACGGCCTCATGAACACACATACATAGTGGGCTAGGAGACGCGACGCCAATTCTGCCTTCGGGCCCGAGTCCGGTAGACCCAGCTTTCGGCATAGATGGACAAGGTCGTCTTTGTTACAATCCCTAGTAACCGAAGTCACTGTAGCTAACGGTTTGGTAGCGTAAACATGCGCTCTTGCCACTGTGACTGAAATACCGGGGAGGTTCTCGCCACATAATTTGCGTGCAAACTCAGTAATCTGACCGTTCGCCAAAAGAATTTGATGCTCTTTACGCTGGAGCTGAAGTTAGTAAATTTGTACGCCGTTCATTCTCTGTGACTTACCCACTTATTGAGGTCTTCAACAAGTCGATCAGAGCCGAATCCGACATCGTGTATCCCTCTCTGTCGGCAGAGATATTGCACTATGGGAGCAGTAAGTTTTGCTTTCTTGAAATCTTCTTTGCCCAGAGATAAAAATGCGCATGTACCCCACTCGTACTCAAGCGTTGTTATTGGATCTATACGGTTCGGACGATTTTCTGGAATACCGGCAGGTAAGTCCCAGCTCCAGTTCAGGTTTTTTCGTAAAAGCTTCTCGATTACGTTCTTCATCCAATGCATTGGTCCAACAACGATGCATGCGGGATCCCACCACCCGAATCGAACCCAATCGATGTACCGAACTCCGTATGTATCAAACACCCGTTGTCGCTCGGCAAGGGTTGGAGCGTTGACCCAGAGGTCTACTATCTGACGATGAGCCTCTGCGGTACGCGGTTGAAATGACAGAAGACTAGGGCGATCGATAGCACTGCGTTTTGCGTTACATAGGTGACAACAGCAGGTGTGACCGTGCGACGCAAAACCTCCAGATCCTCGCGCAGCAGGGATATCCATACTCTTGATTGCGATGGCTGCACGAACTCTTCGACCACGAGGGTACTTATGAGTTTTGGATACCCAGATTCCTGGAGAAAACATCTCCAGCATGTCATCTACGATAGGTTTAATAAATGCATGAAGATGTTCGGCTTTCACTTCTTTCGGACCAGGTACCATTGAAACCAAATACGCATTAGAGACATTATATCGGACGTCAGGCGGCAGGTTGAGACAGACCATGAAGAAGCATCCAACACTACGAACTTTCCCAGATGTTTTATTAGTAAACGGGTTGAAGAAGTCGAAATGCAGCATCATCACGAGTGAAAGGTCTCCAGCGGGAGGGTCCATGAAAGTAGGATCAGCCGACTTGAGAAAGTCGCGCATATAAGGTGCGTCCCAGACGTCCGTAGCAATAGCTCCAGGGTGCGGATTTGGACGACCAAATTCCAGTAGATCTTCTGCGCCCGCACGCTGAAGGAGCTCGGTAGCCCAAGTTTCAAATCGCATGTGACTATACCGACTAATCGGTTTGCACCAGACTCGAGCACCTCTGTGATGTGTTTTGCTAAGCGTAGCTCCACATGTGGTCCCTTCGATGTTTTGGGCTTCGCAGTTGGCTGGCGTTGGGGGGGTTTCGTTACCTCCGAGAGAATACAATGTCGAGCACTCTGTGCAGCATGCATACATGTCCAGTTTTGGGGATAAATTCAAGCGGTGAAGTGCTGTCGGTAATGTCGTAGGAATATCTTTTAACTGGTGCTGAATATGATTAGCGGGGCGGCCGTCCAGTCCTTTGGAAGCCATGACAACCAGTGCACGAAGTGAAGATAAAATAAAGTTGCAGTGGTTCCGAGCTATTCCCATGATTGCATGGATTACAGCAGTCAAGATAATAGCCGAACTGACGAGTGGCAAGGAATAGGGATATAACAACTGGTTTCCTACGGCCGAGCTAGTAATGAGATACTTAAATCTTACGCTCGTTAATTACATACCTGCGTCAACCTTTCTTATACCGTGTGCTGACAGGGTAGCGGAGACCGATGTTTGAATTTCTTGCTCCCTCCATAATTCTGAGAGCATTTGATTAATCTCGATATTAATTACAGTAATCAAGTCATCACGCTGAGCTAAGAGACCGGGATGGGAGCATTCGATAGACTGAATTTGAGGGAGGATACTTTGGAGCCCGCGCAGTCGATACAACACATGCTGAGTTTCTGGGTCGCCTGGAGAGAGCGCGGAAAGGATCGAGTGGCAATCGTTAGCAGAGAGAACAACTAACTCGCTCGATACGAATGTGACTGCGCCAGGTTTAAATCGCGCTGAGTAGTAGTTCTCGTAGCTCTCCTCTAGCTCTAGTAGCTCATAGAAAATATCCTCGTCGTCTCCAGTAAGTACAGATGGGTCGGTAATCTCAAGTTCGTTGTCGCCCGGCTGAGAGACCGACTGGAGTTCTACGTCAGGAAAAAGCGGAAGTGTGATTAAGCCCTAGGGGCTTAATTTTGCTAAATTAAGCAGATTTAACAGATTTAATGAAATTTAACAGAATTTACATGAATTTAGCACCTTAAGCTTTGACCTACAAAACACCCCCCAGACATGTTTTTGAGTGTGCTAGAAGGCTCTGGTGACCGTAGGGAGGCAAATGGGTGAATTTTGGGGTGATCAAAATTGGGGCTTAAATCCGTTAAATTTGGTTAAATTTGGTTAAATTTAGGACCCCCCCAGGTTAATCTAACCAAATTAACCTTAACAAGGGGGGGGGAGTCGTTAAGAGTCTAAAGGGGTAAATTAAGGTTAATTTGGCTTAATTTAGCTTAAGTTTTCTGCCAGGTTTTCTCTGTTGTAGAACTCGCGCGAGCATTCCCTCGCGTACAGAGCGAACGGTAGGCGAGAACATAGCGTTGTCTCGTGGGGGGGATCCACTAGCCGGAAGATGCGCATCCACCCTCAAAGGCATGAGCACGTGATTCAACCTGACACGGCGCTTCCGTTTTAGGATAAACGGTTACTGTCTTAAGTTACAACCTGGGCGCTGAACTTCTTGTCTCCTAGGTCTGCTAGTCTAGTCGGCATATTCTGCTTTAAATTATAATGTCTGGGCAGTAAACTCATATCGGCTTGCAAATATGACGTGTCTTGCACAGAAATGTTGGGGAACTCTAATATCCATCGGCGTCACTTGCGTTCTGGGCCGAAACTCTCGGAAATAGCCAGCGTCTCTCTCGTTGTCTGGTCAAGCCACGTATATCAAGCAGGAAACCAGACTAGATTCCCCCTCCTGCGCTCTCCCTCTCTCCCTCGACACGTTGATCGTGCACTCTTCTACTGCGTCTATTATCGATACATATTCCGATACATATTTCTTTCCGCGATGTCCGTGACCTCTGCCTCTACTACTGGTACGCCTGCCGTGCCTACTGGTGCACCTGCCGTGCAGGGCGTGCCTGATAACCAACGCTTCCGACCACTCTGGACCGTCAAGTCCCGGTTCCAAAAGAGCACTTTGACGGCGACCGCAGTCTCTCCAAGTGGCATATGGGCCGCCTCGGCTTCCCTTGACTGCAACATCCTGTTTCTCGATTTCCGAACGGGCCAGTCAATCGGCGTGCTCAACTTTGACAATCGGTTCTACGCTATGTCTCTTCGATGGGACACTGACGGCCTACTCTTTGCCGGCTGTTCAGATGGAGGGATGCTTACCATCCAATTTAGCCCAGCCGTCAGTCTACACTTTATCTTACACGACAACCATAGCTAACGTTTTTATCCTACAGAACAAGACTCCACTTGCGATCCACCCAATCCCCCTCAAGTCATTCGGCACCGCAATCACCGCGCTCGCCTTGGATCCCCTTCGTGATATGCTCGCGGTAGGATACGGAGGCAAGGTGTCCGTCATCTCCCGGCCTCCGTCGGGACGCGAGGGCCTTTGGAAGCTTCTCGACACCATTCCTGAACCGGCTGAAGGGCCTCATGCCACGGTTACAGCGCTGGGATTTGTGGGCGAGTCTCTTGCGAACCGTCGGTTGATTGCTGGATACGCCAAGGCCGGGTTTTGGTGAGTAAATTGGCGCGGAATTTAGCTAACTTTTAACTCAATTCCTTTATGTAGTACATGGACTGCCCCGGGCGAATATCATAGCACGCCTTACGATGCAAAAGGTCTTGTCTGTAGCATGTATGTCCAAACCCTTAAGCTTGTTTTCGGTTAACTAACTTGATGCAAAGTGGAAGTGCGGCGTTCTCGTCGGATGGGAGGTTTGTTGCAACCGCTACTCTCGACCACTCCCTTGTAGTCTACCCGATGTCGCAAAAGGGGGGACCGGTTGTGCATCAACGCCAGTTTCTCCCGAATCTCGAGCGAGCAACACATCGTCTGATCATTCCAATTGCTCTGGCCGCCAACAATCTCGTCCTAAGGGGCAGCACAACCGGCAAGGTCCCCGTCGTCGATCTACAAAGCGGACCACTCGCTCCAATCGAACACGGTACCCAGGAGATTATTCGATGCTTGACGGTATGAAAAATCTTCGAGTCTCGTTGGGTTTAATGCTGATCGCATCACACAGGCGTATAACGACAAGGTCGTTGTGGGGTTATCGGATACCACTGGGCAAGCCTCTCAGCTCAAGTGTTATCTCGATCGAAATTCTCCTCTGCCAAACTACAGTATGTAGCAGAGTGTTTCGAGCTTATTATCACGTATTTGACCTGACCACTACTATAGTCCGGTTGCAGAAAAACAACGAAGACCCGCTCTTCCAGATCGGGATTGTCGAATTGGAGCGTCAAAACAATCTCCTCGCCCGGTTTGCTCGCTCAAAGTTTGTTGGGTTTGTTTGTCGCCACTACCTTAACTGCTCAAAGAGGGTTGCTCGGCTGTCGGAGCATATGTATAATCGTGACACTTGGATTGTACTGGTATGTACAATGTGCCACTGGGTCGTACAAAACGTGTACTCACCTGAGCATATAGGGGCTAGTTTGGGTGTTCTTGGTTGTACTGGTTGTCGATCCCATCTGCAAAATCCTCAGTTCCCTTTGAGCCCTCATGAGCGCTCAAAACCCGGCTGAGCGCATGAGCCACCCCCCCCCTATCTTAGGCACCCACTGAGTCTATTATATCAGCTTCGTGATCGATCGTG
>WSTH01000057.1:0-51039 GCA_019616345.1 Ceratobasidium sp. 395 | reverse complement strand
GGAGGTAGCACAAATCCGTTTCCAGAAGAGCTTCCGCGCAGCTCAGGCGTAAACGAGTACTTGATCTTGGAGACATCATAGGCGTAGTCGACGCTGCTACCTGACGCGGCGTAAATTGTTGTGCAAATCGGCCCAGTCTTGAGGACTTTGCCATACGGAGCCTTGAAAGCTGCTGCGAAGCCTTGCTCAAGCTTGTTGTGCTCTGTTTGGTCAGCCGCTTTGGCGGTGCATGAGTAGCCGTACGCTGCAATCAATGGCCAGATATCAAGGTGGGCTCGATTAGAGGAGGATAGGGGCACTTACGACCCATGAATAAAAGACCATATGCGTGGAAGTCGATGTACAGTTTAGCGCCAGCAGCTGAGCTCGATTTGGAATTCAAGAAGGCAGAAAGTCCCTTGTTTTCGGGAGAATCCCCGGCGGAGGCACCTAGTAGCTAGGTTTGGCAGTCATCCCACATTGGTCTCGAATAAGGAGCTTACCTCGATAGGTCTCATCACAAGGGCTAGTCGAAGAGCCACCAGCAACGTCCCACTTCCAAGGCCAGTTCCTATGAGAAAAATACTCAGCAGTTTTTCAAACTCTAACGATTGTCTGCCCACCTATTGATGTCACGACCGGCGCACGACGCGGATGTAGTAGGTTGACGATTCTTGCGCCACAGTCGATCACTACTCTGCGTGTAGACGAACCCTAGAATACGTTTGATTTAGAGAATACCAGCAACTTATGGCTAACTAACCGTCTGGGTTGACCACGGGGAAGATGTAAAAGTCGTACTTGTCAACATAGCTCTTGATGGTGGCAGAAGTCGTGTAGTTGGACAGTAGGCTGTACGCAATTTGCTCGGTAACCTGATGAGATTGTAGTTAGTATGAATCACGGCCGGAACACAAGATATATTCACCATAGTTGCAATCCACTCGCGAGCATGAACCGTCCCGTGGAAGATAACTGCTGGCTTTGTACCAGACCCTTATGAAATATGTAAACAGACATGATGAAGCGCGCATATATGCTTTTACTTACCTGAGCTTCCAAAGATATTGATACCAGTAATGGTGCGTCCCTCATACGAGGTTCCACTTGTAACCACTTTGGCGTTGTTTGGGAAAGTCTTGGCCAGATCGCTCAAGAAAGTGAGATGGTCGGCGTACGTATGATAGCTGTTAAACCAAGCATCATTGGCAAGTCCAACTGTATGTATTCATTAATTTGGGCTAGTGCGTGTAGAAAAATAGCGAGATAGTAGCCTACCGAGTGGGTCAACGTATGGTGTGTTCATCCCCGCGGCCTCCTTCAAGATGCTAGCACCTAGATCGTCGTGCATCGTCACAACTTGCCCGTCCAACTTCGAGTCGACAGCCTTGAGTGCCTTATGAAAAGAGTCCAAGCGATCCTTGGAGACTTGGACATCGATATGAGAGAACGCCATGCGAGCTTTGGTCCATGCTGGGAGGCCGAGTGTCTTGATCATGTTAGAGATGTTGTCGGTTTGATTCTGGTTTCCGGTAGGGATGCGGAAGACCTTGGTGCCAGCGTAGATGTTAGATTGAGAAGGTAGGGCAGCCGAAAGGCCAGCCCAGGCGAGGGCCGCAGCGAGGATGAATTGCATTGCGAACGACTGCAGGCTCAAAGTGGGGACGAACGAGTTGACACTGGGAGTCCTAAGCAGACCGAAGAGGCTCATTTATATTGACGATAATATGGCGGGAGGGGCAGGATTTAGTTTAACCATGTGGACCACCTTATGGTACTGGATCCGAGAGGCATGCAGTTAACAAGAAGAACCGTCAAGAAATCTCTATTCCGAGTCTGCCGAACCAATTTGGGAAAAAAAGGCACTACGTCTCTTCTAAGGAAGATTGGCAACCTTATGGCCTAAGGTAAGAGCATATGGGACCACCGGAAGAAGGATGTATGAGAAAGCGCCAAGCTTCTGATTTGGTAATAAATTCGTATACCCGCAAGTTGGTGCGTGTATTGTTTGGCAAGTATTCGGGATTCGAAGAGCTGGTTACGACAATATAAAGTTAATGACTTAGGCGAGCGCCCCATTGGTAATCATAATCAACTCTCGTTTGGTCTAGAGAGAAGCACCATACGCATGGCTTGAAAAACAAGTCAGATGATGTTGAGGTCAAGGCTGAGATCCTCCGTACTCTTGGGCGCTTACGAGACCCTGATCTAGGTTCAAGCTGTCAACGTCGGTCCGGAAACCCGTTAACGCCGCCCTAGGCTCCATTTAATTAATGGTCCTTACCAAGTCTCTACGAAAACAACGTTATTATGCGCTCACTGATGGCTGATTAGGCCAAAATCTGGAAACCATTCGAGCACTGTAGTTATCCGCAGAGTTTGCGCATCTGATTGGCCATTGGTGTATATAGAAACATACTGAGAGGCCAGTCGTTGCCTTGCTATTCATGTCCAGCTCGATACGCTCTCTTACAGTCAAAACAGCTTCGCAATGAAGCACTACACTTTCATTACTCACGCGCATGAACATGCACTTTTTAGTCCTTTCCGCGGCGTATCTTCCCCAACAACTCAACCAACTCCGCCCCGTTCCTTGCTAGCGCGCTCTCTTCGTTTGACATTGTTTTGTAGCCATCATCTGGATCTTCAAATGCGCCGTACTCAGTCTTGCAATTCAACCCATCTTGAGGAAGGGTGCCGTAGTTGAAATAATCGAGCGATGCCTTATATTGGCATAGGGATGGAAAAGGAACGCCATGCTAGGGAAAAGTTCAACGTTTGTTAGGATATTGGTGTGGAACACTCATACCCCAGGAGCAGTGACAGTAACGAGCCTCGAGGAATCCCCCAGTGCATCATTAACGAATTTGGCGCTTGAAAGAGGCGTGATTCTACAAATAGATGTTTTGAGTGTTCAAGGTTTCGGGGCAAAAAGTGAATCTGAGATAGAACTTATACTTACGGGTCAACCTGTTAACGAAAAGAGTATGTCAATCAGATATTAAGCGGCTAATTAATTGATGTTAGCTGGTACAACACTCACCGTGCTTGAGATGACGAGAACTGGATTCGCCAATGTCTTGTTCCAGGGCCCAGCGTATCTCTCCACTCCATCAACCGGCCAGAACTGGCATCCGCCATCAATATCTGTCAAGCCGGTGCTTCCCCCAAAATACTTGGACGTATTGTTTACTCGTGCGACGATCCTACGCGCGAGTGATTCCGGCGTTGGGAAAGTGGTAGGATCAGACTTGTTGAAAGGAAGGGAATCGCTGCATGTGACGGCATAGCGTGCGAGCTCAGCATGGTCGAAACGGTCACGAGCAAGGTCTGGAAGGATCCTGTATGCCATTAAGAGTAAAAAACCACGACCTGAGGAAAATCGCAATCACTTACTTGTTTAAGAATGGAGCCGGGTTGCCTCGTATAGCTTCACTGAGCAAGGATGCGAAAACAGGCCATCGGGAGGGTGCTTCCATTGCGTCATATATTTTCGCTAATAGTATAGTGTTATAATAGAACGGATGAAGATGCGAATTAACGCACATTGGATGGCTCCAGCAGTGAGATACGCGGGAACGATGCTATTGATGGATGGCATTGGATTGTTGTAAAGGTCGTAAACGAAAGAATCGATTCGATCTTCAATTGCCTTGGCAGATATGTTGCCCCTAGCAAGAGCGCACTTCGTCTCGCCCACCTACAACGCTCAAGCAGTTAATATTAGCCCAGTAACCGAGAGGAATATACGGTGTACCTTTGCACACGAATCCAAAAACCAATGGTATGCCTCATCAGCATCCTGAACCCAATTGTCCATCCATTCGTGTGAGTGTTGATTAGCCCAGAGATCTGGATGAGCAATCGCCTCGATCATTCCTCGCCCGATACGATCGGGCATCCTAGATGTTGGAACCACATTCTGTTTAGTTCGAAGCAATTGATAAACTCAACATACATGTTGAACAAAACGGCTCCAAGGATAGAACCGTATGATCCTCCCCAGTAGTTTCTTCAGATGCGACGGGTATGAATAATGCGGAACCGGCTTTCCAATAAGAGGCTCACATTTTTGCACCTGGTCCATCTAACAAGTCCGTCATGAACGCAATATCCCTTACAACTGACGCGGTCCCCATGTATTTCAACGCTGCTCCACCGTTGGGCATGTTCTTGGTGCAAAGTTTAGCTTGTGTTTCAAATAGAGCCAATGCTTGCCGCTGTTGCGCAACGATGTCATCAAAAGCGCGCTGACGTGCAAAGAGGGCTTCGCTATTGCCCGGGGTGGAAGTCGTGGTATTCGGAGGTTGTGTATGACCGAGTTCAAACACTTTAAAGAGTTATATGGTTACGATGTCTTGATTGTAACTCGTTGATTTACCTGTATTCCTGTAAAATTCATCCATCGAGGCTCTGGATTCGAAGCATTTCACCGTTGGGCTGCAAGAGCACTATGAGATGACGTTGAGCGTTTGAGAGAATCACTCACGTTGTCGCTCCAATACCTGTTCATTAGGTATAGTTAATATTCACATCCAACCTGACTACTTTATGTCACACACCTCTTGGATCAAATCCAATGATGTCATAATACGGGCCTATCCGTGTTGCGGACAGCCCTTTTCCAGCTTGGGTAGCAAGCTTTACACCAGAGCCGCCCGGGCCACCTGTATATGTGCCCTGGAGCGTGAGAATGCGGAGGGCTGGAAGGGAACGACAACAACCCACCAGGGTTAGTAAACACAGATCCGCGTCGAATAGATGGCTCGGCCTTGTATTTAGCCAAGGCAATTGTCGCGATCCCAGCTTTTGAATCAAAGTAGTCCAGAGGAACACTGGCGAAATGCAGGCATGTTTAGAAGGAGGCCAATGTGAGACTGCAATAACTTACATAATACTTCCGCACTCAATCTTTGGGTCGTCGATTCCCTCACATTTGTGCCAGCGTACATCCCCTACACTACGAACATCTCCTCTACCAGACGAAGAAGTCTAGAATCTGTCAGTTTTATTCAAACCAATCTCCTTCCGGAGTAAGACCATTGTTTACCTTGGTGTTCGCGTAGTTTAACGATGCCCGCAGGTCCAGACGAGCAAGAAGGTATCCACTCAAGATAAGTCCAAAGGCTTTCGAACATTGTTTTATAGACGTATTTCTACTCGAGCGTGGTTGGTTGAGATGAAACCCCAAGTCAAGGGCTACGCCGCTCTGTTTGTCTGACATCGTGTGGACGATTAAGAGAGAGTCGTCGCCGTGTGGAACAAGACCGAGTGATGCACAGTCCACTCATGACCGGAGTAACCGATGATAAGCCGCGCAGTGCAGGGCTGAGAGAATAGAAATGAAGCTGAGGGAACATGTGGTATCGTGGGGTTCAGTTGGTTACAAACGCGTTACAAATTGATGACAATCCATAACGTAGTCGCAAACAAGCCGAAACGCTGACAAATTGACAGTCACTCAAACGCGCATACAATCTGCCTGGGTTCAGCGCCCTCGGTATTGAAGAATAAGCATAACAATCATACCGGCAGTTATTCGGTCAGATATAGAGTAGTAATTCAACACACGGTAGCTAAGAAAGACATTTAACTTAACAATCGTCGGAGACTGCGAACCCACTCCAGTCAGAAGAGAAGAGAAGATAAGTATACGAAAACTACAGCAAGCCCCCTGCGTAATGCACTACAGCGCACAGATGTACCTCAAATTTCAGTTTCCCTGAAAAGTAAAGCTGCCTCCTTCCCACCGAGTTGCTCAACAGCCTCCGAATCGAACGCAAACCGCTGCCGTGCAAACACCATTATACGGCCGTTACCAATTAAGAAGCTCTTCCTAAATGTAGTTGGTTTTGCGTCAGTTCAGATCATAACACTAGGCAGCCTCGTGTGATCTCACCTCAAAAGACGAATCTCTGCTCGAAGAATTGGAGCAAGGCTGTCTGGCGCATGTCGTAAGGCCAACAACAATACCTTCCCAGCCAAATACCAGCACAACTGTCACGATTTTAGATCAAAGCCCTTTTGCCACAAATCAAACTCACAGTGGCCGCTTTATCGATACGTGCACAATCCCAGGAGGCTGACGTTAAGCCGGTAGTATATCGAAGTATGGCTCTAGCAGCCGCGAGCGACTTGTTTGCCGATTCGCAGCTTGGATCGCTCCAATTGGCAATCAAATGATGAGACAATATTATCGTTCTAAACGGGTTTAGCTCTTTATATTCGGCAAAACGCAAACGGACTTACAGGTGTGGCAACGTATGCACCATATACAGATTCGAGATAGCAGTAGATGATGGCTGCTCAGTTGGGTTGAACCGGCCTCTCAACGTTGATGCTCTAAATTACCAAAACATTTAATTATCACTCCAAAGCTTGTGTGCCGACTCGTATATTTACCTGAGCGACGAAATTACCGCTTCAGCGATCTCCATTTCTTTTGAGTCGCGGATTTCCTGTTCAGTATCACATTTTCGAAAGGAACGCTCCTGAAGAACGTGGGCCTATGCGTTTGGTGAGGTTTCCATTCAACCACGTGCATCCCAAATCAACATACTCGTGAAATCATTATTGCACCTATAGCAATGACAACTGTGTTAGACGGTGCTTAGCAGTAAACCCACTTACCAACATTTTATGTATAGCCCAAAATCATCTAAGTCGTCGTTGTGAATGGTAAATAAGTCAGCTGAAAACGCTGATTGCCGCGTTTGTCCACTATCCACCTGCGTGCGCAAGCCACATGATTAGTCTTCCAGGAACCCATATCTGCCAGCACTTACGCCAGCTTCAAATGCGTCGAGCGTCCCTGGTAGTGTCTGATGAACATCTTCGTCGTTTATGTCAAATGCTACTCCTAAGTGTCATCACTGGGTGTATCGTAAACAGAGGAATAACTCACGAAATGGAGTAGCTACCAGATGGAGCCTATGGATAGCATACACAAGCCAAAACACGTTACGTCTCAACTCAACCTCAACGTGAGACCGAGGCGGGCCGATCAAGAGGTGATTGCGGATCTTGTCAGGAATTGGTTCATGTATGCTCTCGTAGAGATTTAGACCAAGCGCAACGCATAAGCGCAATGCCAGGCCGGACGTTGCCCAGACGTCAAACCAGCGGCCGCATCTGACGAATAGAAGTGATCAAACATTGTCAAAGCGAACGGTAACATTTACGAACGAGAACGCCCACCAGGAATTTATCAAACAGGCTATATTACCGGTCACCTCCTGACACATAGATAAAAGTTTAGAGACGGTACCTACCTTGAACAACCTCCAAAAGGTGTTCTCCCATATTTGCCGAGTCCATGCACTGGTACTTCGCTAGCAAAAAATTCTCCTCATCAAAGGCGAGTACACGGTCATTCAATAGCTGCGTTTTCATCATGAAGATCTCGTCTACAGGTCGATTTGTTATAAGAGGTAGTGGTGCGACCGTCACAAAAGGTGAGTAAATTGCACCAGCAGCACAGATAGCGTGAAGGAGTCCAACGTAAGGAAATCGAGGAGAAGATGGTGACTCGAGTAGTGCCAGCAAGAAGGTCGGACGATGAAGGACCCGGCGTGAGTTGGACCAACAGTTGAAGAATAAATCCACCAGGTGCAGAACCAGTTGTTTTGGGGGCAAGCTTGTCGGCCACTCATCGGTCGCAAGTGGTAGATCATAGCTTATGGAATAGCTTGGACTAGTGTTTTCGCTCTCGTTACCCAAGAATGATCCAAAAGGTGACTGAAACCCTAGCGGGAATCCAGAAGTTCCTAGATCTTGCGCCGTTCTTAGACAATGAAGTCATAAGTGGGAACTAAGTACTTACTGGCTCTGTCTTTGTTTCTCGAATATTCTGAGTTCGTTAACCCTTCTAACTCCTCTGGAAGCACGTATAAGCAAAACAATACGGTAGAATACGAAAGACACCCACCAACACGCGCCTCCAGTTTGCGAAGGTTTTCAGCTGATAACTTGTCTTCTGTGTCCCATGGTTGACTACTATCATTGTATGTGCAATTAGGTTCTATATGACTAAAATGTGGGTTTACGCGGATCATCTTGTTGTGGGTTCGACGGCAGTTGGAGCAACACGGGCGCTCGGCATCACTAATCAGTCCACACGACTCTGTAACTAAGCAAGCAATTCGAGCACAACTTTACATACCATTTCTAGTCAATTTGTTGCCTAGCGTATTAGATTATCTAGTGTGTAATCCTTATGGGTAGGACGTACCACTCTGAAATGCGGTGTATAAGTACGTCATCGACGATTAATAAAGGGAAGTAACTCACTTGCGCTTTCGACACTGATGGCAGGCCTGCGAGCTCACTTAGAGAGATAGTTTTGGCATTTCAGGTCTACTTACTTCCGCCTTTCCTAATCCCGGTTTCTGGGTTTTCTGACTGGAAGACGTCGCTCGGTCGGAAATTGCCCCTGTCACAGTAGCTTGGACAGCAAAAGAAGACATCCTTGTGGGTGTCGTGGTCCGTGATTTACTGTAATCAAGCCGAACTTTGAGTGCTTGTGAAATCGCGTGGGAGTTTAGTGCCACCGAATGCTCTCAAGGAGGTGCGAGATGAGTTCACTTAGCCACGAAGAAAGCCAGCTTATAGATGAACATAAAATAAGTTCCCAGCCGCGGCAGCGTCAACGCGATGTGGTTGTTCGGTCCGGCGCCACAAGTGTCAGGGCAACTCGGCAACCGCAGCAGGCTGTGTAACATCTAAACTTAGCATCAAACACCACCTCCACTTCAGACTCTGGTCACTCCTGCGTACTCGTTCCACCCCTCCTGATACCAAGTCCGTTCTATTTGCTTGGCTGGCCTTCAGCTTTTGCTCACCACGCAAACTTATCTTTCGTGCTTTTCCCCGCTGGCCGCATGACATTTTCGAGCCCCGAACTGCTACCACGTTACGCTTGACTAAGATAATTACTCTCTAGAACTTTAAAACTTGCCTCTGGCACGTTGGAGACTGCGCATTCCGAAGGGTATGAGCCGGGCAAACCACTTGATGAGATATTGCCTTCCTTCCTATCAATGCGGTACAGTGTCTCGGCTTGAGAACCGGTGTTAATTCGAGCTCTGGTCGCATCCCCCACTGGTGCTAAGCTATTGAAATTGCCCAGCATATATGACCACATCTACCATTCTCGTTGCCAAATGAACTACACCCACATGCTCCTTATTTATGCCTACTCGTAGATGTGAGGCCGTTTGCAATTGCTAAGATGACAAGCCTTGGTGTAAACCATACGTCTCGCTTGGCCTAGCGAACAGCTATATCTTGGCGAGTTTCTGAGCAATTGTATTATTGGCTCAGCGTACGCCTATGATCTCGTCTACCAGTCCGCCAGCGCCTTCGCGGCTCTCGAATCCCTGTATTATTGACCTGCATAGGCCAGTCCCACAAATCAACCAAGGCTATATATCAATAAGCTCGAAATGCCGAAAATTTCGGTCTACACCCACGCCCAGCTCTGTCGAGAGCTCACAACCAAGGTCCAGTAACTATTATCGGTAATGAAGGACGTTTATCACTACGGTGGCCGAGGGTCTGAGGGTCTGAGTGCAGTTGAGTATGCCACGATATCTCAGTACGAAAACGTGTGAATTGGATGCTCTCTCGTCCTATTCCAAGTCCTAGACTACCAAATCTGATTCAATTGGGACTGGAATTGGGAGGCACGAATAGGGGGCTTTCGGGACAATAAACGTCGCATGCTTAAACTTGTGATAAACATAGCCATCAAATGAGATCTCAGATTTGTTCTAGCTAAGATGGTAGTAGATTGGCCCCCGCCAGGCGCATATATCCAGCCTCTCTCCAATTGAACACTTGTACCCCCTCTCCCAATAAATCAGACCCCCAGTCTTCAACTCCCATTACTTTCGGCTAATACTTATTTAGTTTAGTTTCTATACACAGAAGTACTGAGAGAAAGCAACTTAAAACAGCCAACGCGAAAAACACTAAATGATAGGGAAGCCATTGCGCCTCGTACAAACGCACATGTCCAAAAAGGTATACACGCCAGCCCTACCGCACCAGCCAAACTGAACGATCCGGGCTCAGGCAGGGAGCGAGAACAGCGCTTGCGATAGCAGATCAAATTACTCTTTAA
Source organism: Ceratobasidium sp. 395 (assembly GCA_019616345.1). Taxonomy (NCBI): domain Eukaryota; kingdom Fungi; phylum Basidiomycota; class Agaricomycetes; order Cantharellales; family Ceratobasidiaceae; genus Ceratobasidium; species Ceratobasidium sp. 395. The sequence goes on along the minus strand of WSTH01000057.1, from coordinate 40,937 downwards.
GGTCCATCGTAAAAGTATAGGCTGCACCTTCTAACTCTACCCGAGTCCGAACCGGGAATACCTACTTCGGTAAAGCGACCCGCAGGCGCAGCAATACTTCCTTGACTGCGAACGCAGCAGCTTTCCCCCAACCTTTGTCTCGCGATAAGAAACATTGTGTGGCGAACCCTCGGTCACACGTACAGGATGCAGCGCTACACAACGCACAGGTCGGTTCGTTTGCGGACGCCAGCACAGCCCCCGATCGAGCAGATTGGGTCTGGCGCTAATTAACCACGTTTCTTGATCAACGACAGGCACCAACGCTCGATCAGTCCAGACTGCCCCTATGTGCAAAAAGCTGTGCTCCGTTGTCTTGTTCGCCTTAGGATGGACAGCATCCTACACGCCACCATACAAAAGATCCGACTTGCGGATAACTGTTGCACTCTCCTCTCGGTCTGTCTGCTTGAACTAAACGAACAGTGTTTACGCCCTCTCAACGTCGCCCTCCACTTATGAGTCGATCTATAGACACAGGTAAATGCCAAGAAGTGCTATCAAAAAAGCTTGGCGCTAAAGCACATTGCTTGCCTAATTTTTAGACCGAGTCCATCTACTCTCGCGACCTGAAGTTCGACCCGTACAAAATGCAGGGGCTCAGGGTAGCGATTACTGGTCTCAAAATAATTTGACGAAGCAAGTCAGTTTTGATCCATACGACCAAGCCATTTTCCTTCACGAAAATCGCGGCCACAACCATGACCGGGGCGACTTGACACTAACGACATCAGGCCGACTCGATTTACGGACGACTGTTCTAATGTGTTGCTTACTGTTACTCGGGATTGGCTGCGGGATCGCACATCACGCCCTAAACTCGTATCTGGACAACAAGGCTACGAGCTCGTTCGATCAAGCTTGGGCTATTCGAATCGGCACTGCGCTTGCTATGGCTTTCAAAACTGCTGTGCTTGCTTCAATGGGCATGGCGTTTGCTCAGCGAATGTGGCGCTCCGTTCGTCAACAAGCCATGTCCATCAAATCTCTTGACGCCTTATTTGGGGCATTCGGGGGTGATCCTCGAAGTGTTTTCCAAGCAGACTTATATCGCTCAGCTAGGCTTGCTCTCTTGATTGCTGTCGCTGGCTGGCTCCTTCCGATAGCCACTGTGTTTACCCCTGCTACTTTGCGCGTCAAACCGGCGGATCGCTCTTCTACTACCGACTGTACGGTTCCAAGTGTAAATCTAAGCAATGGTACTGATGGAGGTAACATACGCTATCCATCGGCGAGCGGAACGTACACTGGCCCTGCTCCAATGACCCAGCGGTTCGCCGTTCAGTCGCTAATTACGGGCACTTTTAATCAGTTTCCATATACCGCCGGGCTTTCCATGGGCGCTAACACTTCATACATGCTTTCCTTCGACGCCCCAACTCTTCGCTGCTCGGGTAACAACGGCACCCAACCCAATCTCTCTCCTAACACATACTGGAGCGGAACTCGCACGATGATGCACGATTCTGTCTCTGGTCAAGATATCCCGACACTACAGATCCAATACGTCTCGGCGCCAAGTGGTCCAAACGCACTGACCTGTGTCCCATATCTTGCCAACTATGGAGTTCTTGTCACATATAACTCAACCGCGCAATCCATTGCCTTACTCAATCTCACAATGACGACAACCGCCGGTCGCCCTACTGGAGGCTCTGCTATTCAACTAACAGACAGCAATGCCGTCACGACTGGCGCCGCCGCTTTAGTTGACGCCGTATTCAACACACTCGTCGGAAACTTGACTCGAGATCAAAACGGGAACATGATGGCAACCTCTTCCAATGTTGCCCTCGCATCCTTCGTCCAGGTGTCCAATCAATCCACATACACTTTCCAGTCGGTCTCTGACAGCATAGAGCAACTAATGCGCGACGTCAGTCTTAGCACGATGGGACTACGCCTTGCTCAAGTTCAGACTACATGCACAACGGTCGACCGGGTGAACATCTATGTTTACGACCAAGGGGTCCTCCTTTCATCATATCTAGCTGTGGTAGCTGTTGCCTTGGCCGCAGTGGCAGTCGGACTTCATGCGTTGAAGAGGAATGGACATTCCGGAGATACGTCCTTTTCGGGAGTTTTGCTATCTACACGAAACCCAACGCTGGATCGCGCGTGCGACGGCGGTCGCGAGAAATTATTGACGCTTCGGGTCAAACTTGGGAGGTTGTATTCTACCGGTCGCCCTGCTTTTGGCACCGCTTCTGATTTTGCGAGATGATCAAGTGCTCAATGCTCTGTGTGTTTGTATTTGTGGCTAGATACCTTGCTCAGAATTAGATTGACATGTAATCAGGTTTGGGCTGGGCCCCAGCATTCATTATACCAGTTTTGATAAAATTCATATTGACGATTCATAAAGCGGAGCTATCGATAACTACACTGCCTAGCAAAATGGTTGCAACAACGTTAGCCAGCCCCTAGAGCTCCAGCAGCGAGATCTAAAAGTAATGAAAAATGTGCGATGTACAGTAGACAAAATAGTACATATAATGTGTGAACTACAGCTCGATACATCTGAGTTCAAGCGTGAGGAGGGAGAGATGCACAGGAAGTAAGTTTCCATGTACCCAATGTGGGGGCGACACAACTTTGTACACCTATCAGATCTTGTAGCCCTAGTCAGCGCGAGTATTTTGACTCTTGAATCATCACAAGGTCTGAAAGTGGCTGTTTTTCAGTGTTTTTGGAGCAAAACATAGCAAAACCTCCTGCCAATTTACCAAATGATTGCTAGGTTGTTATAGTCATTTTTCTTAGATATTATATAAATCAGTCAGCGCGTAGTATGCTTCAAGGACTCAACAGTCTGAGTAGCAATCTATGATTATTCAACTACACGCCATTTAAATTCCCGCTCCACGGGTCTCGTGGTAGGACTGGTTTAAGTGGTTTAGGTATCGTGGGTAGAACAGTAGTGTCGAGCTCCCCTTGCACTGACGGCCACTCCCTATCTACAACCACGCGGAGCTGATGTTCGATTTTGTCGACCTCCTCTACCAGGCGCTTCCCAGCCTCATTGTGCTCGTTTGAAAGCTTAGGCAGATGAGGAAGCAGTTGCGTCGTTTCCCCTATTGATCCGAAAATAATTCGTTGGCGAAAGCCTCAGAAACGAAACGAAGGGGGCATCACTTACGTTGTACGTGCTCGAGACGCTGAACGAGTTTGACTAGGGAAGTAAGAATATATTCCTCCTCATCCGCCGTGCCTTTCCGCCCGGCCTTTCTAGCGGCCTTCTTGGATGATTTTTGAGACTTCCTACAGATCTCTTTGTGAGCAAATGTAAATGATAGGAAGCGTTTGGATACCTTGCCGTGGTGCCTGTTAAAGCTTTGGTATAGCGAGTAAACTGAGTCATCATACCAGAGGCGTCCGTCATTGCGTCGACGTTGTGTAAATTAGGATCGTCTTGACCATAGAAGTCGTCTAGTAGCGAACATAAGACAAGGAAACAGTTCGTTGATAGACATACTTGGATCGGCCACTTTTTTATCTTTCAGGTCGACTAGGCGTTGTCCCTGACGATTCAGCTGGTCGACCATGTCTTGAACATCGTCGCCCAGCTGCGTACATAGATCAGTCGCCTCGGGACTAATGATTTCTTCAACCAGTTGCGGCACTTTATGAATAGACACCTAAGTTTCCCGATATCAGTCGCACAATAACGCGTAAACAATATACCGAAAGTCCTACTACTCGGAAAGCCTCCGATAGATCGTTCCCTCGACAGAGAGACGTCACCGCGCCGGGCACATCGTGTGCATAGTCGAGATACACTCGGGCCGCTTCGGTGTGCCTCGAATGTGAAGACAAACTTTCTGTAATATCCAGGTGTTAAAGGCATATGGAATCGGCGCCCTCGAAAGGAAAAAAAATACCCGCTACTCGGTATCCCATATCAGTCAAATCATCAAGAGGGATGTTGGCCTCCGTAGCTAGTGAGAATAGCTCTTTCCACATTCGTGCCTTTTCAAAGGCAAACATGGCTCGTTTAATATCCTTCGCGAGTGAGAATGCTTTTATAAAGTTAATCGGGAGCTCCATAGTTGTTTGAAGTAGTTCACCTTGGCCAGCCTTGCTAAATTCTCGGTGCTCAACAAGCCATTCTCCATACAAAACCAGAAGCGCCTATCAAAATATTTGTCAGCTAACTATATGCGCCAATATTCTTTTCGTCGCACCGCGTGTTCTGTTGGGCGATCCTTCCAGAGCTTAAGTGATTTAATATATAATTGATGCTTCTCTGTATACCGTTTGGCTTCCTCAAACCGATCCTCGCCTGTAACAACAGAAAATGAATTAGTAGAATCCAAAAGTAAAACGATGGCGTCTACTCGCCAGCAAGCGATAGATTCTCTAAAGCAAACTCGTATTTACTGAGGTAATCGTTGATACGAAATCGTTGGTAATAGGTATCCAGCGCTCGGAGCTCTCGCAGGAACGGCAAATATTCTCGAGGATCCTAAAGATTTCAATCAGCCTGTGTACCCAAATGATCAGGAACACCAGCTGACCTTTTGAGACTGTTGAGCGATCATTAAAACCAGGGCAAAATCATACATCCCCAGAGCAGTATTAAACAACTGGTTGGCATCTACAAGGAATATGATATATTTGACGGCCTCCTCCACAGCCTTGGGTTCGGTCTCTACGGAGAGGTGAGCGCAGGTAAGGTTGACAAGCGAATAGTTGGACTGACGTCGAAGAGTATGTAGCACTTGCAGCGCACTCTCTACATCGGGTGGCGATTTGACCACATGAGCTGTCAAAATTGATTGCACATACTGCGCAAACCCTCGTCGTTCGAGTTCTTTCCGAAGGTTATCGCATATACTCGCAATTTGTTCTTGTGGCCGTTTCGACTGACTATACCGTAGAAATACATAAACATACTGTGATATTAGCGAGTTCTGTGACATACCCAAGGCCGGTGAGAAGCAAGTTCAGGTGATCAACCTCGGGAACCTGATCCACAAATCGAGCAGGCTCTTCCGCGAATGCGACTGGCGCGAAATCGACAAGCACGTCTAGGTCTACGCGATGCTTCCTGCAAGCTAAGAAAGCCTTTCTAAACTCGCCCCTGAGCGCATACTCATATGATAAGCGAGACTTCAAAAGGAGCGTGGGGATGGTTGAACTTACCGCTCGACATCGGCCTTGACAGACGCAAGTACAAGCGGTCGCGGATTGATTGTCTCTAGATTGCCCCGGGGAAGTTGCAATACAACACTCGCATTTGCCGGAACCACGCATACAATCCGTGACCCGCGCTCCACGCGCCTCACGCCCCATGCAGATCGCTCTTTCTCACCAATTTCGGATGCGAAAAGATCCGCAATGGGGGCAAATTTGATTTCGTGGGCAGTTGTGGTGAACACCAAGAAATCGGCGGTAAGGGCGAAGGAGTTTACGTTGTGGGCTATTTCGATGTGGGTGCTCGTTGATGGTGTACCCTCGCTTCGAGATGGTATTCCGGTCGAAATGAGTTTACCACCTGAGTCCAGTCCGACAAGTAACTCCCCCAAAGGTGCCGACATTGCCTGTGCTTGAGCGCAGAATCGGGATAAAGTGATATATTTTGTGAGATTCGAATCACCAAATGTGTAAATTTGACCTTGAACATCTTGATAGTACGAATGTCCAATCAGGCGACCAGAACGAGGTACGGAGACGGTGACAGGGTTTGAGTCTGGAGTGGGTTTGATAGGTGTGACCAGGGTAACGCCTTGTTGAGTATCGTCCTGGTTGGCGTAAAGCGCGACTATAGTAGAGTTCGAAAGGGCGAGTTGGCGCGGGCCAGTCAAACTAGCGTCATTAGCAGAGCCGGACCATACAATTCGTGGGTCTGCGATTTTTCCTTTAGGACCTGTGCGCAAACAGAGGTCCCATACCTGAATTTCCTGGTTGGGAAACAAAAGTCCGAGCAGGCGCGAGTCCGGCGAGAGGGCTAGGTGAACAGGGGGTGGGCGTCGAGTGGTCTCGGAGGCACTGAGGCTAAGTCTGAATGAAGACATTGGTGGAGGCACGTTTTGAAGCTTGAAGGGAGTTACGAGGATTGTGTCTGCCATGCATATAGGTATTAGTACGAACCCGCGTATGTGGTTTGGTAGGATTACCTCCATCCACGACGGCGACGATACCTGGGGAGTCATCTGAGTGTGAGAGAGATGCACATGTATCCCACATGAATGTCCGGTCTTCGACCGAATCTATCCAACGACCATATTAGGGGCGTAGTTTTGAAAACGTGATGGATGGGTCTTACGGCTAGTGGTACAAATCAACCGCAAGGGATTTTCGGGGTGCCAGGCCACACTGGTGTACCGCGTAGAACTTGATGACGGGATAATCTCTTGCTTGAGGTACCAGTGGTAGTTCCCTGTTGTCCATAATTGTACTAGAAACAACTTATAGTCAGTACGTACGAATCGGAACGCAAATGGAGATTTCACTTGCCGCAGTCGGCTGTATCCCGTTCGATCCACAGCGCTAGAATATTAGAATCCGCACTCCACAAAACTTCTTTGACTTTGTATCCCCATGGTCTAGTTGCGTCAGGTACCATAGGAGAACTGGTAGCATCCCGAATACCAAACTCGCTCCTTCGCAGCCCGTTCCGCTCGAAAAACAAAATATCATGCCGACCAGCACGTCCGATCCCACCTCCTTCGTACCCAAACCTCTGAGTAGTAGCGATCAAACCTCCAGAAGGACGCCACGCCAGGACACCTTCCAGACCAGGCGTAGCCTCTGACGTAGACAAATGCGCAGGTGGGTTTGATGAATAAAACCTGAACTTGCGTACGGATTGATCGTCGAGTGAAGAGACGACGAAGAATGCACCATCGCCGCGCCAGGATATCCTTGGCCTGTCGTCGTCGTCTGGACTTGGCTTGTCGATCCCGCCTTGGCCGGTCGTTGGGAGTTCGGCCGCTGCTGCTGCTTTGCCGAGTGAACCGTGAAATTGAGTTTGTTTGGAGCCCCATCCGAGGGCGGTTTGTTTTTCTGCGGCCATGGATGTCGGATTCAAAATCAATTTAAGATAATTAGGTACGAACCTTGACCGGGATCGGCAGGGCGAAGCGGGTTCTCAAACAGTACGTCGAAATCCTTGGTCATGATAAGCAACTCGTCATTTCCTGAGGTTCATATGGCAAATGAGTTTAAGAAACTGGGTCGTCCGACGACGTACCGTTAACTAGAACGATTTGAGATTCGTCTGGACTCCAAGCTGCCGCCTTGATTCCAGGCTCGACTGACCCAATTATCTCGAACTAGCGCGAATGGATAGACAATTAGATATGGCTAGGTAAGAAGGCGGATTTACATACCTCGGCAGACTCTGGTGCATCGTCAACTGCCAACACGGCAATGTCTCCTCCGGCCAATATGGTAACCAACTGTCGGGACTCGGCAAGAAAGGCAAAAGAAACGATTTGCTGGGTCGTATCAAATGGAGCATTCGCCTCGGACGTCAGAGTGGCAAACGGTATACTCTGCGAGACAACAGATTGTAATTAGGTCACCCAACAAGTTTCATCCAGGACTCACGTCTTCGCTCGCAGGCAATCGCCAAACTTCCACATCTGTCCCTCCATCCGGTAAAGTTTTCTCCGTGGCAGCATACGTCACATTAGAATCCGTATCAAAAGCAGTCCCAGTAGCCACCCGCTTGCCCTCTGGTATTAAATCAAGTGTCGACGAGAGAAGAGAAAGATTCCTCATGATGATGGTCGACGATCTCAGCGCTCCAATTTACAGATTAGATGAATCTTGGCTTGATCATTTGCAATGGTGAGTAGATCATAACACTCAGGGTCCTGCTGTAAATTGTTTGCTCCGCACCACACTGATCATGATCCAGCAACCGCCGCCTCCGGACAACGTCGAGCTCGAAGAGGAAGAAGACGAGGCTGAAGATGCGGTAGACAATAACGGAGCGGCTGAGGCTGGTGAAGGTGCGAAGAAAAAGAAGAAAAAGAAAAAGTCTAAAAAGAAGAAGACGGCCGCCCCGGGTGTGCAGAGTGATCCGCCTCGTGTTGGATTGTCGGTCTTGTTTCCGAGCGGGATTTATCCAGAGGGAGAGATTCAGGAGTATAAGAATGAGTGTGTTGGTTTTTACTTTCCCTATGTGATTTATTAATGGGTTTGTTAGCAATTCATATAGGACAACCTCTGCTGAGAAGAGAGAGGCCGAGCGCCTACTTCAAGGCGACCCAGAGGACACCTATCAAAATATCCGCCGTGGCGCTGAAGTCCACCGCCAAGTTCGCGCCCACGTCCGCAAGACGATTCGTCCAGGCCAGACTATGACCGAAATCGCGGAGAATATTGAAGAGGGTATCCGGTAAGTCTACCGATCTATTTGATCCAAGCTAAAACTTATTAGAGTAATGTAGGGCATTGGCTGAAGTGCAAGGAAAGGACAAGGGTGGGATCGAGGCTGAGAACTGGAGGGTGGCTAGTATCGGTTTCCCCACGGGCGTTAATCTTAACGAATGTGCGGCGCACTATACGCCTAACGCGGGGGACACTCGCGGTATGTTGTCCCTCACGACGCTATCGCCGTGCTTAAACTAGCTTGTTATGCAGTGCTACAAAAAAAGGACGTGATCAAGATCGACTTTGGCGTTCAGATTAACAGTCGAATCGTGGATTCTGCTTTCACGTTGAACTTTGAACCGACATACGACGCTCTGCTTGCGGCCGTTAAGGATGCGACCAATACGGGTGTTCGGGTACGCCAATTTACTCCTCGCACTTCGTCTGTCATCTAAATAAACCTGATTTTTTAGGAAGCTGGTATTGATGTCCGCCTTGGCGATATAGGCGCTGCGATCCAAGAAGTGATGGAGTCCTACGAAGTTACAGTTGGGTCCAACACTTACAAAGGTCTGTCTTCCCCCACTACACCTTCCGCACCACGCCTCATCTAATCAAACTCGAAAACTCCAGTCAAATCCATCGAAAACCTCTCCGGCCATAACATCGGTAAATACCGTATCCATGGTAGCAAATCTGTACCGATTGTCAAGACGGCTGATCAAACCAAGATGGAGGAGGGAGAATATTTTGCGATTGAGACCTTTGGAAGTACAGGACGTGGACGTGTGATTGAGAGCGTGAGTCGGGCTTGGTACAAAATGTGCCTTGGGGGTGAGGCTGATCCAACGTTGTAGGGTGATTGTTCGCATTATGCGAAGATGCGGGAACCGCGTGGCCAGCTTCGGTGCGTCATTGTCCCATTTCGCACTCTAATGACCAAATACTGAAACATTACCTTATTTAATTTACAGCCTGGAGTCCGCTAAGAGCTTGCTTAAATCCATCAACAAACACTTTGGCACAGTTCCGTTCTGTAGGCGGTATCTGGATCGGTACGGAGAGAGCAAGTATCTACTCGCAGTACGTCCATCTCACAGTGTGGCTTTAGCGTATATTAACTCACGATCCTACTTTAGCTCAAGAGCCTAGTCCAGGAGGGTGTCGTTCAGGACTATCCCCCGCTCTGCGACGTGCCAGGTTCAATGACGGCTCAGTTTGTAAGTCTGGTTGATTCAGCCCGATTGATATCCGTTATTTAACCTGCGTAACAGGAACACACTATTCTCTTACGTCCGACTGTGAAAGAGGTCGTCAGTCGTGGAGATGACTATTGAAGCAACAATGTAGCCTTGACGGCTTGTATTTGTAACGACAATGTACCAGACGTGATCTTGTTTCTCCAATGCACTGCACCTTGCAATTCAAAACGTCATTATCAGTTGAATTTCTGGCACAGGCTAACCAAAGTAATTTACCATAAACAGAATTGCCTTTGTGGTCTTCTCGGCGCCGCAGCCACCCAATCAGGAGATCACGTGCGCATCCCAAAGTTACACACTTCCACGACCACTCCCATCTCACCGACCTGCTACTGTGCCTCAATAAGCTTCACCTATAATGGCAACTTACGAATCCCTCCGGCGACAATGCCGTACACTAGAATCACTTGTAAACGATAAACTCACAAGCTACTCCCGACTCGCGGTCACACTGAGCTCGGGCGGGTCAGACGTTGAGGCTGGTACCTCGGCCGCACGGTGGTCTGATATGGAGGAGGAAATTGAGGGCTTACTCGAAAAGGTGCGTTTACCTACCACATAAATTACGGCGAGGCTAAATTAAGATATGGGCATAGTTGAAGGAAACGAATGATGGAATGGCAACTCTAATGGCGGAGAGCAAGGTTGAGGTCACGACTTCGATGCAACATTCGGCGCAGATGCATAGAGAGGTTATGGATGATTATGTCCGGGATTTCGGGAGGACCAAGGTACGTTATCTATTTTTTGCCTCGCGGAATGACGCAGAAACCGACCATCAGCGTTGGAATTAGGTGAACGTACGGAGTGCACTCGATAGGGCAAACCTATTATCAAACGTCCGAAGTGATATCGAGTGAGTTCATCTAACACGTTATGATGTGAAACTGGAGGAAACTGATGTACCATGGGCAGTGCGTACAAAGCCGCCCGATCATCCGCTACAGACTCGCTCCTGGCAGAACGTGGCAGGATCGACAGTTCACATCGAATGACGGATGACGTATTAGCGTGAGTTTGGTATATCCTTAGAAGTATAAGGCTGACTGGGAGGGTTGGATATAGGCAAGCGTATGAGACGAGGGCCGAGTTTTCGAGGCAACGATCGTCGCTTGCGGGAATAAATACGAGGATGAAGGGCGTGCTGAGTGTGTTTCTTCCTCTTCACTCCCGTTTCTCGGCTTACACCCTCTTTCTACTCCCGTAGATACAATGCCCGGTATCAACTCTCTCATCGGCATGATCCACTCTCGCCGACGACGAGACGCAATTGTCCTAGGCGTCGTCATAGGGCTGTGTTTCCTCGCTCTCTTCAGCTTCATGGGCCGATGAGCGTTTGGGTTTATTCGAGTTTGCGGTGTGAATCCTTTCTTTATCATCTGGATATGGATATTTGTCTTGAAGATACCGGTTTAATATACTCCCTTATTCATGGTACAGATTATTTACAATAACACCAAGGCCTCAACTTTTTCAACCAGCCTCTATATCTTCCAGTTCAATCATCTAGTCCTCCCTCTCCGGCTTGTGTTGCTACAAAATCCTCATCAGTCTCACCCAAACTCTCTTCCAAAATACCCAAACTTACATGCTTCCGGTGATCAAACGCATCCAGTCCAGCGGCCAACCTGGTCCCGCTCACAAGCGAACTCCAATCGAGCGATTTGTACGGCTTCTTTTCTTGTGCGCGGGCGGTGAGAAGGTGGTCCCGCGCCGTGGTGATGATCGGCATCGGCGAGTTGCTGTCTTGGGAGAGTTGTAGGATGTGGCTAGGGAGCAGGTGCTTAGCGCTGAATGAGAGAAATGGGGCACTGGGGGCACTTACTTGGCATCTTTGAGTCCACCTTCGAGATGAAACCCTTGGTTTCCGTCAAAGCTGTCGTTGAGCATTTTCTTGCTGTAGTTGATGAGCCTGGGAACTCGAACGTTAACACTCTTCTCAATATTATCAGTTGGATAAGGCTCACAATGGCACGGGGAACATGTCTACGTTCATAATATCAGGTACGTCAGATCCAATAATGGGATCTAATGCGAGGTTAAAACTGACCATTGATAAAGTGATCAAGCTGTTCGGCGCCAACGCCGCTCTTGTCCGCCAATGTCTGAGTTTCGGCAATAAGCTCTAAACCTGAGTGAAAGCGTGAGTAGATCGGAATGGAATTATGGTTAAATTCAGGCTTACATCCAAGGATGAAGGAGTTTCCAATGAGTTTCATCGAGGCTGCTTTCTCTACATTTCCACCCAGGTCGATAACCTATAAAGACACGAAATTAGAAAAATATTCAAGATGAATGGAGAGATGCACTCGCCTTTCGAGCAACAGCAGGAACCAAAAGGTATGCTACTTCCTTTTTAGACTTGTAGTGTCCAGCAAGAGCAGCAATAAGCAGAGCCTTGTCCGCAGCTACAACACCCACCAACACAGTCAACCCTCATAGCACACCTTATAAAAACAGCTCCCCACTCACCTGCAGGCGGTCCAAACACCGGCCCAGCCACGAAATGCACATGTGGAATCTTACTCAACAGCCTATCAACCTCGACCGACACCTTGGGGTACACGGTGCTCGTATCGACAAAGATCTTGGGCTTATCGGGCGTACCCGTCTTCTGGGTCGCTTCGAGCGTTTGAGCAATGTCGTGGTAGATGCTGCGCACGACGTCGTCTGAGCCGAGCGAGGTGAATGTGATGTCTGCTAAGGTCGCGAGTTCGCCGGGTGTGTCGATTATTTTGACTTTTGATTCGCCTACTTCCTGTGGCGTGGGTATAGTATAGTAGTGAGCGGGAGAGGGAGGAGGTGAGAGGTGGGTTGGGCTCACCTTTTGAAGTTGTTCGGCTTTTGAGCGGGAGCGGTTGTAAACTAGGAGTTGATGATTACCGTGGTTTGCTAGATTACGGGCCATTAGGTATCCCATGTTCCCCTTTGGGTCCAGTTCAATATCAGCGTGAGACTGTTCATGATCGCCAGAGCACGTACGAGTCCAATGAAACCAATAACATGCGGAAGTTGCTGAGGAGTCGGAGGCCTCGAGAACGGTAGTTGTTCACGCAAATTGGCTGCATGCGTCCGAGGAGTCGAGGTTCCGCTAAGGCTTGAGGCAAGGTGGGCCATGTTGCAATATCTAGATCTAAATGAATGCGTTAACAAAGTAGTCACTGCAGACAACCTCGTACTAACAGCTATCGAGGATGTAAGTAGCAGAGCTGTCGAAGCTGCGAGTCTTATATAAAGCTAGCCCCAAGCCCAGATCGCGATGGAAACTCGGACGAGGTGGACCGACGAGGCGGCGAGATGGAAAGACTTGCGTCGACCCCAAAGCGTGATCTTCAAGTTTTCCCACGCATCAGCTGACAAAGCAACCGCCCCAGACATCGGTATTTGTTTAATTAATTACTGTTTACACACCCCTAAAGTGACAATTACCACTCGAACCTCCTATACCATGAGGCGCTGTTCAAGTTCTGAGGCTTGGTCTCTCCCCATTAGCTTCTTACTGGTTCCCTTGTGCATTGGAGTGCGAGCTCATCCCTGAATCTCATACCAACTCTCGCACGGCGACCTTCTCGAGGAACGGCAGATTTACTATTGAAGATTACATTCCTGTTTGCCCCCATGGACGCTGGCATAACTTGTTCCTAGGAACACATAAGCTGACCTCGGACACTACAAGCGATTGATCAGGTGTTGCCTTTGACGAAAACTTAGTAAAACGTAGAGGCTAGAGATATTCGGCCGCTGTACATTATTATTCTTTTTGTTTTCGCCGCGTTATTACCGTATTTTGCCTAGGGAAAAGCCCCGAAGCCCCCGTAGCGCAAAACGCGCGCATACACGAATGTTGTTTGGTCACGTGGAAGGTATTACTCACTCCCGACCACCACCTCCGTTTACCAGAGTCCACGTATGAGCGATACCTCTACTTAATACAACTATGGCTCCAACAACATATCGACAGAGTCAAACCAACCCCTCGGCGCCGATTGAGGAAGACCTCTGGGGACCCGAGTTCGACGAATATTCCACGCAGAAATTCGAACCGGAGTTCAGAGATATGCCGGGGAGTGAAGTCAAATGGTTCTTGGAAGAGTACCAAGCACTGCCTCTTCAGTACCTGGAATCTCAACTTTGCAGAACCGATCCCAGGAGTGGTACGCTTGATGAGCTCGCGGGCATTCCCATTGTCGATTCAATCAACAGGCTCTGGCAGTACATATCTCAAAGTGGCTACCAAGTGAGTCACTCATTCCGGCCACATAACATACTGCTGTAGTAACTGCATCATGATCTATGACATGTTTTCGCTCTCAAGGGGGTAGCTTTGAAGCACTACTACGGTTTTATTTGCCTCCGTCACATGCTGTTCACCACTTCTTCGGCGATCCTCCATGCGACTGGTGCTATATACCAAACCATCCAGTCCCTGCACCCGGACGCAAGTTGGAGCGACTGGGCCCGGACGGTAGCATTCAGGGCGATAGATATCACAGCTGGAGCGATGGCAGACCCGGGTTCATTCGGCCATTTCTGCAAGCTTTTCACCCGGGAACCATTCATCTCTGATGCATCTGATAATGACACAAAAGTCAATCTATGCGTTACCACGCTCTATGATTCCCGGGACCGATTTTTCACATTGTGCTCGCGTGGTTTGGTTCCTGGGTGCGCGCTGCTGCTGCTTGCGTTGCTGAACCTTTTGGAAGAGTACTCGGCTAGGAATCAGTAAGTAGCGAGTATACCCATAGGTACACCCACTCCTCTTAATCTCCTATCTTACTTGAAACAGTCTTCGCGCGCAGATGATATTCCTGCAGGACCTCAGCTTCCGGCTCTATTTGGTTGGATCGAACCTCGATCGACAGATACTGCATCACGTATGTATCTCCGCTAGCCAAGGTGGAGTAAACTGGAGCGACGAGAACAAACGATTCAAGAGTCTCGAAGACACACGAACTATCGTTAAAACATACTCCAATCTATTCCTCGTATCGCAGCACATGGTCGACATAAGCACCATTCCCATCCATTTCATGGGACATCTGGCCGGTTTTGTACTACACACGGCAGTATGGACTCCCCAGATGACAACGGAAGACGTTATCAACGCTGCTCAAATCGCGGTTCACTTCTTATGGTTACTTTTGGAGCGTCGAGATCGACTTCCTATAACGGACCATTCCAAAGTTAGGTTCTATGCTGGGAACTTGTTTGGTTTCTTTGGGTGAGTGAACTCGAGCTACATATATCGTCATCTGACACATTGTCATGGCTCAGGTTTCTCCAAAGAAAAAGTATTCTGACACGAGCAGACCAGCAAAAACTCGCAAAAATGTTTGCTCAAGTCGAAATTGTAGCGCTCATGGGACGAGTTTTGCTGCTCGTGTTGGAGAACGGTAGGCTAACTTTGCACTACTCCACATGGATTATAAGTAATGAAACGCGCACTAGGAAAGGAGTTTCAGAACACAGAGCTACTCGACTGGACAATTCAAGAAATGTCCAAGCTGGTTGAGCCTATCAACAAGTCGGCGAAGGTCGCCCCTGAGCTTTTCTTAGACTCTATGATCGAATGGGCCAAAGTATATGTTCAGCTCGGATCTTTTATCGAGAGGAAGGGCTTAAAACTACGAGAGGAGCACGCGCAATATGTCCTAGATATGATGGAAACCTGGGGCCGGTATACGGGTGTAAAGAGGGACTACTTCGAGCTGCCACCAAAATGCATATACCCTCGATGCTCTCAGTTGTTTTTGACCGAGTCAAACCACATCGTTCGTAATATATGCGGCCGATGCAAGGTAGCTATATACTGTAACACAACCTGCCAGTACGGGTAAGTGTTTGATTTCATCCTATGCACTCAAGCCTGACGATTGTTCACCTCATAGCCACTGGCAGCTTGAGAGTTTAGAGTCACATCGGACAAATTGTCGAAGATGACCTCACTCACGTGACATGAGGTCTTGTTCACCTTGACAACCACCCGCTTACAATACAGTCTATATACTGAAGCTCGCTCTAGTGCTGGACACTCTAGTCGGACTAATAGCTTTTTTTCACGAATTTAATATCTGTCTAAATATGGATGCTCTGGAAAATCTTTGGGGACCACATTTTGACAAATACTCTCGCATGCAAAACTTCGAGCCTCGGCCTAGCCCAGCGTTCACGGAGGAGCTTGACAGTTTCTTTGACGCACACAACGCTTATCCTCTAAGATACACAGAAAACAAGCTACTTCTATTTGATCTAAGAGGTGACCCATTTGGCCAGATCCGTATGATGCCACTCGCCGATTCTATTCACGGGCTCTTGAATTACATGTCCGAGGCCAACCACGATGTAAGCTCCTATTTTTCTTCCCGAGCTCATAGACAAACTATGGGCTATAGCTTATCTGAACTCCAAAACAGGCTTTGCAACACTACTACGGATATCTCTGCATTCGGCATATGCTATATTCCACTTGTTTGGCTATCCTCAACGGGGCTGGTATTATCGATGAAGTGGCCGAGTCTATGCACCCAAACGCAAGTTGGGGTGAATGGTCTCAGGCGGTAACACTTGAAGCACTGAACTTGGTTGTTGCACAAGTGGCGGTCTACTCACACGAAGAGTTCGGTAAATTTGTTCTGCGGAGCCCTGGGTTTACCTCCGACTCAAATGGTTCCGAAATCAAAACCGCGGTGCTGATATCGGCACTTCAGAAAGTCCGGGATCGGTTCCTTACGCTGTGTTCGCAGGGTCTCTTGCCTGGATGCTCGCTACTTTTACTCGTGTTACAGCACTAGAAGCGGCACGCTCCGTGCCACTGACCTTGCTTCCGTTGAGGACTCCCTGTATGTTATTTAAAGGGCTATAAGGCTCTCGCTGCCTGGTTGCCTGTAGCATAGCCGACATTTAGACTATTCTCTACGCTCGACTCCTGACTAGACCACGCAATAACCGCCCTATGCGGGGAGCAGTGAAAAGCCGTGTCGTCAATGGGTTCCCGCTGGTGCGAGTTAAAAATAGCAATTCCTACTACGAGTGACAGGAACCCCGGCTATATTGCGACCAGCGCTCTGATGAATACTGGATTTGGGATCCAGCAAGCCTGTCACATACCACTTGGGTGAATTCAAGTTCCATTAATCTACTACCCAAAAACCAGAACCGCAGGTTGACTGTTGCGTTCTCAACATATTAGTAAAGGCACCATGCAAACGGAACACAACCGTGACTCATATATATGCGCAGTATCACTAGTCGAAGACATTTAGACGCTCACTTATTGAGCTTTAGCTGAGCACGTTCGTGAACCCACAGGATTTTGTCAGATATGGAAACGGCGCTGGTGTACGCAATTGACCGTTCAAATGCCAGTCCTACGATTTCATCGACTAAGTACATGATCCGAGTGTATTTTGATTGCGCGACATTATCAGAGCCGGGAGGTCCATAGCGAAGTATGCCCCCAAAGTTTTCTGCCGAATTAGAAGGTGCTGTATGTTGCAAGAGTCGCGCCGCGGGAGGCTTGTTGGAGGAGCTTGAAGTGGATTGGCTCAGATGCATAAGCGCCAGATCCGTGGATTGCAGATTTTTGCCTGTAATTTAGAGGGGGGGAGTGACCTTGCAGAAGCAAGGTGAATGGTCGTATTCGTAGTCCGCTCGCACAGGGAACGATTACAGGGTCTGGATCCTGAGCTCCCGTAATCTAGTCCTAGGCATCAGTACTTTCGATGCCAAGTTCTTTGGGTCGGTCATCCGGCAGCGAAGCACACAGATCAGCGTCAAAGATGTATAAAGAAAGAGCGAAAATAAAACGAAAGACAGACTTTAAACCAATAGTTCATTCAAAACCTCAAGACAATTGTATATACAAGTCGAGCTATGTAAACGTCCCTCCAACACCACATTCATCACCAGTTCAACTTTCTCTCTCCAATCATGACGAATTCTAGTTTTTACGACGCCGAACATCACGACAGATCTGAGAGCCCAGTGCTCCATCCAACGCCAACACCTTTCCCGGCATTCTACCACAACCTCCGCTACCCTATTGAGGGCTTTGTCTCTCCCATCCAGCAGGCCCCGCTTCCTCCTTCGCCTGCTGCACTTGTTCATCCACTTGCCATACCTGACGTACCTCTGGGTCTGCAGAATACCTATTCTGTCCCACCCATGTTCTGTCAGTAGCCCTTTCCGTCGTAATCCATGTCGAATCGTGTTCGCACTGGCCCAGACGCCGTAGTGACAATGAAGTTGATCTTGCAGCTCGGAAATGTATATGTCGAATCGTCGTTCAATGCAGCCCTCGAGAAACTGGCAAGAAAGATTAGCGTGCACTAAGATACAAGTTAAGAGCACATACCGAGATTTCTAAGGCGCTGAGTTTGCGTGGCCGACTGGGAGGTTTGACAATATCGCCGGGACGGCGCGTCAGCAAAACACCCCTTTGCTCACGAGCGCTCACGAGCACGGGACTTCCTCGGGATCTTGCCGAGCTTTGTGAGCGCCATGTGTAGAGTTAGAGAGTATTTATGAGCACTGGTATAGGTGTGTACGAGCCCACGGAAGCACTAGCATAGGTGCTTGTAAGTATTCATGGCAGCTCACGAATGCCGAGCTCGGGATTTTACTGATCACTCGTGAGTAGGGTATATGAGATATGAGCGCCTGTACAAGTGCTATGATACAATGTATCTATATTTATGCTTCATTTATTTACACATATACTCGAGATGCATTAACAGCGACTTTAGACGTGAAAAGACTTACCGACGCAGGTAGAGATGGCGCGATAATGGGTATGCGCGGAAGAGCCAAAGACATATCGCAAACCGCTTACGCCTTGACATTTCAAGCGCCACAAGAGATCAGGATACAAGTCAGAGCGCAGTATATAGGTTATGTGTAGTGGGGGTACTCAACAATGATATCTTCGAGCTTTTTTGGCCGGCGTTTGTGCGGTCTACCTGGTGAAAGCACAAACAGAGGGAGAAGGGGGGCGGTTGTGAGGGATGTCGAGGTCCCAACGTACCTTTGAGTCGCCCTCAAGTACGAATGTAATTAAGTATAAGGTACCGGAAGGTACCCGGTTGTGCGATCCGGGATCCCATGATCCAGGTACGCTGCTTTCATTGGCCCATGTAATCTCATCCGAATCTGAACCATGTGGGTGCACGCATGGATCTTTGTCTTAGTGTCGCCTGCCCCTTGCCCAAAGGCAAACTCGACCACGACCACCAACCTTCGTGAATACACTCCTCAGCCCTGGGCTCGTCGTTCCCATGTCATAGCACCTTCGTCAACGGTAAGAGTACTCCTACTAGCGCCTTGTAAGCTCTGCGAGTCGCTAACAGTCCCACCAGATCTTACTCACGCACCATCATTGGTATCCGCCCATCTCTCTGCTCTTTTGCTGGTGGGTACAATTCCTTCTTGCTTCATCATATTGTTCATTGACAGTTTACCTTGAGTATGGTACTACTTATAGCAGATCATGAGGGCGAATCGCGTGGCGATTGGAAATTTTTGTAGCCACTGCTGCGGTTCGTGCTGGTTCGTTGTGTCCGTAGCCGGCTTACCTGTTCACGAGTATGGCTTGCGCTGTATTATGCATCTCGCATGTACATAGCAACCTAGTCGCTTAATTAAATAATTTTGTTTCACTCAAATAATTACCGAATTAAATGACTACCATATCTGTACATGCACTACGAGCACACAGATGACGCTCGTTGGTGCTCGGGATCTCTGGTCGGGGTCTCCCGCAATCTTGGGATTCCCAGTCAGGTTCTCGCACGTGACAGCTAAGGGGGGGCATAGAATATTGTGCTCGCTGCCTCGTGAACGCTCGAAATCCCCTTTGAGCGCCGGCGGATTTGGTTGAGCGATGAAGCGCAGCCACACGTCAAACAGTCCGGTCGGACACACCGGTATCTCGAGCTACCTCTGAGCTCTTTTTCCCCGCTTGCACATGCGGACAAATATGGGCTTTACGACCTTTTCGATGTATCGGTAGACCATGTTATAATTGAGACCAAGTGTATCGAAAGCACAAGCGCTGAGGACTACATTACGGGAGCTCAGGATCAAGACCCTGTAATCGTTCCCTGTGCGAGCGGACTACGAATACGACCATTGCTGTATTGAATCTCTTGTCAATATACTCGCCAAAAGAACAGTGAGTGGAACCCTCATCATCAATCGCTTTAGGGCCAGCCGCGGGCCACCCATAACAACATTGAGCTAACGAATAATATTTCACATTTTCAATCATCATATGTACCTAATGTTTATGGCTTCGCTCAGTTACTAGTTTCCGTCCGATAACTGCTTATTGCCAATCCACCTGTTCGAGAAATGAGTGATGACCGCCAAGACCAGAACAAGTTTGCTTCCACGTACCGGTTGAACATGTCCAATGATGCGTCAGGCTGATCATGCGGCGCCATATGCCCCGCATTATATATCTCTACCAATGCAAACTGGCCTGCTTCTCCTTTCCCACCTGTAGACCTCGTAGTACCCGCAGTACGATTATGCGTGCGCAAGGGGAAAGTGGGCGCATTATTGAACTGTTTCTGAACGGAGGTCTTCAAGTTCTCCATCCAGGGTATTTGACTCTGTCACCAAGAGGGATTATGATGACTCAGTTACGACTAGATGAAATACACACTCACCATACCTGGGCACAGGAGATCTACGGGCGAGGTGAACATAGGTAGCTAGGTTACACTTTGATTGGCAGAACACTTACCCGCGTCTCCAGCGTACACGAGCACCCTAAGTCCATCCTCAATCAATTCAGGCAATAGGACCGACGACCTTCGCCCAACATCTCCACTCTCCAAAAACCTAGTATGCATGTCATAGTTGCAGGCTATGGGCCAACCCCGGAGAAATGTCAGTTTTCACCCAGTTTAGTCACGAGTATGGCGCACAGGTAAAGTTTCTCTCAGACGAAATCCCGAGCTCTCGCTTAACCTGAGGCGAGTTAAGGTACGTAGATATCCAAGGAATCTCGGGGTAGCAAGCCTCGGCCGTTTCTTCTAGGTTGCATTTCATACGAGCATCATATGGGTTGAGTTTCGCCGACTAGCGGCTAAGTTAGCTAAAGAGGATTTTCGAGCCAGAAAACCACACGTACGATTGTGGCTCCGAACACCTCTTCGAAACAAAAGAATCCAGCCGGCCCGCATGTAAGGCTTGAATCGAAATCCTCACAGACCTAAGTCACGATTAGTAAGGCTCCGCTCCCAAATGCCCCATGGTTCTAACCTTGACCATACGTTGGCAAATCCTAGCCGCTTGCTTGAGCCTCGCACATTGCGGTCCGTTCTTGTCCAAGACTTTCCATTTTCCATCACAGTACCACTCGTATAATGAGCCAAATTGATAGTAAGGGTCGGTTAAACCTAACAAATGGTTTAATCAATTGATTCGCTAAGTGATCCTAGTGCAACCAACCATTGCCCAAGATAATACTCGTCATGTTGATATGTTTTTGATCTGGCTCCTTCGCAAGCGCCTTGTTGTGTTTGTATATCGCGCTCGCGATGTGCGGTACATAAGTCCCAGCGTACGATTCGCCTGCAACGTGCAGCTCGCCCTTGTATTGTGGAAACCGCTCGTAGAAAAGCTGAAGGAACGCCCACATATCGTCGGCGGCGATGAACGAGTTATCGATCGTCGACCCAGTATTGTACGAGTATCCGACGCCAGCCGGCTCTAGAGATCCAATGCATAATCGAAGCCGACACGATGAGTCTCAAAACGGAGGAAAGAAGGAAAACGTACGGTCGATGAATATCATGTTTGCATTCGTATTCCATGAATACTCGTTCCAGCTCGTGCTGTTTCCGCCATCTCGTATACTGCATGGGCCGAGAGCAAACAGCAATCCGGTTGTGCTTGAGCATCCTGGCCCACCGTTCAGCCAGATGACGACAGGAGCTGTAGAGGGGTTGTTCCTCGCTTCAAAGAACCTGCAAAAAGTCCCAAAATCAGAGCTCGATACATTGAGACCGGGAAAAAGAACACATACCAGAAGAATATGTGTTTTTCGTCCGATATATCCAGATATCCGCTGTACTGGTTTACCGTCGGGTCGCATAGCTTAGGAGACTTGAAACGAAGTTGATGAGAAGGAAAGGATGAGTGTGAAAAGAGTTCGTCTGTAAGGCTCAATTAGGGTAACTAAGCACGTCGTTCTTGAGGTACTCACGTCGATGCTCAACACCAGGGCCGAACACGAGCTGACTAGAGTCGTCACTGGTCGGAACACTCCGTGCAGCAACAGAACTGGCTAACGCTAAGCTTGCAAACTTCAAGAGCTTCATACAGGAGAGACGTCGAGCAGAAGGGCATTGGAGCGCAACCTATCATAAATAAGTTGGAGGTCGAAGAGAAGGCCGCTAAGTCATCGTGAGCACATGGTTTTACGCAGTGATCGGCCAGGTCGGAGTGATACGCAGTGGTTGGGACTTCGTGTTATTTCTTTATTAGAGGACACTTCATGATAAGCTACCTTGACAAACAGATTTCTATCCGTACTACCTCATATTAAGAAACCGGAGAAGGAGACCTTCTATCGCTCGGAATAATGAGGTTGTAACAGTGGGTAATTTGTGTGTCCGCCACGGCTCACTCACGTGATAGTCACGTCTGTCTACGATTCGCGGTATCATCTACTCAGGCTGTTCAAGTTTTGACTTAACTTCGTGTAGATACTCTTTTGGAGCGATCTTCTCAGAGCCTTGTCAATTATCCCTACTCCGAGTATATACGTTGAACTCACCAAGGGTAAGGCGTCACCCTGTCACAGCTTTTGATCGGCGGCTATGGCAAATTCCCTCACCCCTCACATGATCTGGGCGCTAGTAATCCGACCTCTATCGGTGCCTTCACTGGGACTTACTGGCTCTTTTACATGATGTCAGAACGCATTTGGGGCCCGGATTTTGACGAATATTCTGCGCAAAACTTCAAGCCCCAAGGATCAGATGTCCCAATGAGCAAAATTGAATTCTTCGATATTAATGGGCAATTCCGCGAGGTCCCTCCTTTGGCTCTCATAGAGACCTCCCTTTCTAGATGTGACCCACGAATCTATGGTACTGTCAGCCTGAATCTGAATATTGTATCAACAGCACTCGTAGAGTATTCACTGGCGAATGACGTCCGCAACGTAAGTATTCGGTACGCACGTCCACATCAGATAGCGGTTCCCTCGTGCAGCTGGCTGATTGAAACTCGGTTTTATTGGCACAATTCTGGTAGATCTTCCAGCACTACTACGGTTTTCTTTGTGTTCGATATCTCTTGCATATAACTTGTCTGGCCGCTCTTGGACCAACACGGCACGCTGTGAACAAGATCCTCAACACCTTACCACAAGACGCAAGCTGGGAGGAGCTATGTAAAATAATATCTATTGAAGCACTGGATAAAGCGTCCCAGGCGATGAGGAACCCTACTTCGTTCAACGAATTTTGCAGAGTCTTCGATGATAATCGCTTTTCGGGTTCTTTTGAAGACGACAGCCCAAAGGAATTATACATCGCCCTTACCGCAACTTTGCTTTGGGGAGACCGAGATTTGTTCTTCACACTTTGTCAGCGAGACTTACTCCCTGGATCTACGCTTCTTCTGGTTGTCGCCCTGGAGCTAGCACTATCCGGTTCAGTTAAGGAGACGTGAGTAAAACGCGACTTTGGTCCATAGCACCTTTTTGAACAATCTGCCCTCGAACAGTAGCTACGAAACCCTCGTGCGTCTAAAAGAGCTTGCTTTTCGAGCATATCTTGCCGGATCTTACCAAGAACGACAAATCCTTCCGATTGCCTGCATGCCTATTATTGAAAAGGAGAAACCAGAGGATTACGAGCCAGACTATTTTGTTAATTCAGAGGATGGCCAGAAAATCTCTCGAGCATACTTCAACCTACTCCCCAGATGGCGACAAGATAAATCAGAGGCCGAAAATATACCTGTTGGTTTTATGACTGATTTAACTGGTTTCGCCTTCGATATGTTGATCTTGGACTCTTCAGCGACCATTCAAAGCCAGATAGATGCTATAGAGATATCTCTTCAGTTACTATGGCTATTATTTGAACACAGAGGGCAAATACCGACGGTGGACCACCCACATTTCAGGACATACGGGATGCTGGCTATAATAACAATTATGTTAGTCTATTCTAAAATTCACCGACCAGCAATGCTAATAACTAAGACTTAGCTCCGCTCATGACAAATGTAATTTAGCGGCACAGGGGCAATCCAGACTTTCGCGCGTGTGTGCGAATGTCGAGTTTGTCGCTCTTGCCGGACGCATCCTACTGCTGATACCAAGTCAAGGTAATGATTTAGGCAACTGCCCACCTGATACATAACTCACGATAATGGCAGGAAGCGCATATCGAAATATGATCAATTTCCAGAGTCTACTCAGCTTACTCCCTTCATTGGGCCCGAGCGTGATGAAGGATTTGGTCGCAGCCGCTCCCGAACTCTTCCACGACTCGAAGATAGAACGCGCTAAAGTTCTCAGGCAGTGTCTGGAGTACCAAGAGGCTGAAACCACGAATCTCGACAAAAAGAAACTAGTCCTAGATGATACGAACAAGATTATCTCATCCTGGCTTCGGTTCACAAAATCGCTGGAAGATGAACGTCGCGAGGCACGCTCCTGCGCCTACCCTCGCTGCTCTGGGCTCTCTCTTCCCGACCTAACCACCCGCTATACATGTGGGCGATGTAATTCGGCCACTTACTGCGATTCAAGCTGCCAACGCGCGTAAGTATCCTGTTTCAGCTCTTGGCTTAAGCGCCCGAGTCTTAAATCCGTCTGCATTATCGCCATATTTACTCTAGCCATTGGGAGCTTACAACATCGGAATCGCACAAATTGGCATGTGGCCAACCTGATCGTCAAGTGGGGGATTTAGAGACTACCTGACGGAATCTGACACAAAAAACCAAGTCCACGTTTCTCGTCGAACCAAGCTTTTATTTTATACAACCAGCCTTGACGTCGACGGTAACATCATTGCTTTGATCTTGTACTCAGGGCTGTTCTAAATCATAGATTTCATCATCATCATACTTAGGCCGTTCAAGTTTTGATTTCATTTCTCCGCATATGCGCTCTTCTAAAGCAACCCCCTCAGAACTCTCTAAATCGTCTCCGCTCCAAACGTATATGAATACACCAAGGAAAAGTGTCGACCCTGTCACAGCTTTTGATCGGCGGTTGTGGCAAACAAGGCCCCTCACGTCGATCCAACCTCTATCTGTACCTTTACCGGGATTTACTAGCTCGTTTGCATAATGCCAGAACACATATGGGGCCCCGAATTTGACAAATATTCTATGCAAAACTTCAATCCCCGAGCATCAAATGTCCTAATTAACGAATTTGTATCCCTCGATATCGATGGACAACTATGCGAGGTTCCTTCGTTGACTCTCCTAGAGAGCTCTCTTTTTAGTTGTGACCTACAAATTTACAGCAATTTCAACATGACTACGAGCAGCATATCGGCGGCATTGGCGCGGTATTCAATAGCGAATGGTGTCTGCAACGTAAGTGCCCGGTATGCACCTTCACGCTAGACATTGCTATTCTCGTCCGGCTGGCTTATTGGGACTCAACTTTGCTGGTATGAATTCGGTAGATTTTCAAGCATTACTATGGCTTCCTTTGTGTTCGGTATCTCTTGCATATCGCCTGTTTGACCGCTCTCGGACCAACGCGTTACGCTGTGGACGCGATTATCAGCACCTTACCACAAAGAGCGAGCTGGGAGGATCTGTGTAACATGATATCTGTTGAAGCACTAGATAAAGCGGCTCAGGCGGGGAAAAATCCTAATTCGTTTCGGAAATTCTTTAGAGTCTTCGATGATCGCCGCTTTTCTGGTCTTAGGGAGGACGAAACTCCAAAAGAATTCTACATTGCCTTTACCGCAACTTTGCTTTGGAAGGACCGAGACTCATTCTTCACACTTTGTCAACGAGGCTTGCTTCCTGGATCTACACTTCTCCTGGTTATCGCTCTGAAGCTAGCACTATCCGATTCGGATGAGGAAACGTGAGTAAAAACAACTTTGGCTATCACGTATTTTTGAGTGACCCGCTCTCAAACAGTAGCTACGAAACCCTCATGTGTTTAAAAGACCTTGCTTTTCGAGCATACCTTGCTGGATCCCACCAGGAGCGACAAATCCTTCAGTTTGCCTGCATGCCTATCATCGAAAGAGAGAAGCCAGAGGACTACGAGCTAGACTACCTTATTAATGTAGAGGATAGTCAGAGAATCTCTCGAGCGTACTTCGATCTACTCCCTAGGTGGCGACGAGATAAATCAGAGGCCAAGAATATGCCCGTCGGTTTTATGACTGGTTTGACTGGCTTTGCCCTAAACATGTCAGTCGTGGACTCTTCAGCGACCGTTCAAGGCCAGATAGCTGCTCTAGGGATATCTCTTCAGTTGCTATGGCTATTATTCGAACACAAAGGCCAAATATCGGTGGTAGACCACCCACATTTCAGGACATACGGGGTCGTTGTTTTAATCCTTATCATGTTAGTCTATTCTGAAATCCACTCATCCGCAACGCCAACAACTTAAAGCTAGGTTCGTCCACGAGAAATGTATATCAACAGCACAGGAGCAATACAGGCTTTCATGTATGTCTGCGACTGTTGAGCTTGTTGCGCTCACCGGACGCATCCTACTGTTGACACTAAATGAGGGTATAGATTCATGCACCTGTCCGCCCGATACATAACTCACGACGGTGACAGGATGCGCATATCCGATTACAGATGATTTTAAGGGCCTAATCGACATATTTCCTTCATTAGGGAGCATGATGAGTGATTTGGTTACATCTGCTCCCGAGCTCTTCTATGACTCAAAGATAGAATGCGCTAAGGTTCTTGGGCAGTGTTTGGCGTACCAGCAGGCCGGGTCGACGGATCTCGACAAATACAGACCGACTCTATATTCTACGAACAAGATTATCTCAGCCTGGGTTCGGTTCACTAGCTCACTGGAATGTGAATGTCACGAGCCACGCTCTTGCGCCCACCCTCGCTGCCCCGGGCTCTCTATTTCCGACCTAGCTATTCACTATATATGTGGGCGATGTAATTCGGCCACCTACTGCGGCTCAAGGTGCCAACGCGCGTGAGTGCTTTGTTTCAGCACTTGGCTTAAACGTCCGAGTCTTAATCCGTCTGCATCGTATCACCATGTTCATGATAGCCATTGGGAGCTTACAACCTCGGAATCACACAAATTAGAGTGTGGTCAACCTGACCACCAAGGGGAAAGCTTAGAGGCTACTTAATGAAATCCGACACGAAAGACTAAGTTCGTGTCTCTCGTAGGGTACGGTAAATAATTCACGAACTATTATATACGGTTTATAAACGACATGTATATATACACATATGTGTATGAATATGTAAATTTACAGTCGATCATGTGACACACCTGACTTGTATTATATTTACATCGAGTACTTACCGTACCCTAGTCTCTCGTTGGATCAAGCTTTTATTTTGCACGACCAGCCTCGGTAACATAATCACTTCAAATGATATTCGTTGCCAAATACACACAATTGTAACCTTGAAATGTTTTCGAAATCAATTGGTCCCAACATACAGTAGTGCAGAGCTGTCGCTTTCCCCCACGATCCAGTCGTCCAATGGGCCGGCAGTCCGGCCGCCCGGCGTTCCGCAGGTAGTACTTAATAGTACCGGTGTAGCTGACACGTAATCTGACCCGAGCGGGCCCGAGCCCGATCAGGCACGTGTAATTCGCCGTTGGACCTTCGGTAGATTCGCTATCTTGGTTTGGTGGTTCCAACTGCGCACATACAATCCGATGCACTGCCTTAGGGCAAGTCGGACAAGCCGCAACGCACGCGCATGGATGAAAGGCCTTCTATAAATACGATATGTTGGTGGTGTTTCGAGTAATTCACCACCACCCTTTCATCCGAGCCACTCCCAAGAGTTTACTGTTGTCTCCACCTGCTAAGCTTCCCGTCCTACTTCGGATATAATGCGCGTGCTTCTACTTGGTGCCTCTCGCAACATCGGCTATTTCGTTGCCCAACGTCTACTCGCGCAAGGGCATACATGCACTTTGTTGCTTCGCCGTCCCGAGGCCATGGAGTCCGATACTTCCATCGGGCCTTACATCAAAGACGGAAAGGCAATAATTGTGCCCGGTGATGGCCTAGTTGAAGCAGATGTTCAACGAGGATGGGATGCCGCCAAAGGCGATGAACAAGTCGACGCTGTCTTTTTCGGGATTGGTGAGTGGGCTATTACAATTGGATCCTGTGAAATGTACTAACGTGTAGCCCAATATTCCAGGCGGAGAACCCTCGATCTCGTTAACTAAAGGGGCCGTTCTTAATCCTCCCGATATCACAGCTCGTAGTATGGCCGTCTTACTTGCCGTCATCCAATCGTCTACCACGCCCTCCACTTGTCCCAAGCTGGTTACCATTAGTTCTAATGGTCTAGACGATCGGACCCATGCTCTACTCCCCTTTCTTCTGAGGATCTTCTACGGCTGGTTCCTCCACCTCCCTCACGTAGACAAGATCGAACAAGAGAACAATGTCAAACGAGCCGCCGGGTGGGAAGGCAATGATGGATGGCTCGGAGTCAATAATGTGGTAATAGTACGACCGTCCCTACTAACGAGTGGTGAATGCCTCGCGAACAACAAAGCAGACGCATACCGTGTGGATGCTGAGTTGCCAAGCGCGTGGACGGTTTCGAGGGCGGATGTTGGCCATTTTGTTGCTGAGAAGGTGTTTGTAGAATGGGAGAAGTGGGCAGGGAAAGGTTGGGTCATCTCGTATTAAGATCGTGCGTTGAGCTCTACGCCTTTCCTGTTCCTGTAGTTCTTGATCTGTCAATGGACTTTTGATCGCCTGTGGTTCCTGTATTATATTTTTGTAGCCTCAAATACAACAACTTTGTTATGTTCTACCACTCTAGCAAATGATTGATGAGCAAGGGCTAAGAAACTCAGCCAGCATTACCAAGTCCGCTAGACAGACTGTTTGAGTCCGAATTAATCCTCCTGAATTGTTCTTAGTTCACTAACGCCGTGCGGGCCTTGCATTGTTGTAAATAAGATACAGTGGATATTGGGTGGATATGACTCTATCTGGTGCTATTCCTAGGCTCGGTTAGATAACATGTTACACGCTGTATCACCTCGGCTAGATTACCCTCAATCGCAGACCAAGTCAATGCGCGCTTGTATAACCCAAAAAGGCTAAGCTTAATCTTGTCTCCTAATTTATACATAGTATGGTCCTTGATAGTTCCATCCCCGCCCGAGGCCGAGGCAGGATTACGTATGAAACTCGCGAAGTTACTGTACACCGCCAGGTGATTGGGCTTAACCTGATTACGGCCTCATTGAAATCATTCTGCAACGTAATTATTTCACCATGTGAGCGAAAAGATGGCCCTCTCCGCATGCAACTTAAGTCGTACGATCCGTACCAAGAAACCATGTGTGCGCGACGTTAAATACAGTTGGAGATATTCTTAGCTTGAGACCCATGATGCAAGCAATGTCACCATGTGCGATTGTCCGTTTCTCTCGGACATCCGAAGCTCAATATAGCTTTGTTTGTATTCTATAATTGAAACCATCAATCCAATAAGGCTGCTAAGCCGAAGTGATTTTGTCAACCGTGTGGTACTCTTATAGTTTTCGTTATACAATATTTATGCTCCGAGTGTTGCATATACACACTATCCTCCTGAGGCCGTCATTATACACGCAACTTCACTCGCTCAACTTAGACAATCATGCGCCCCCCAAGTTCTAAGTCCAATACATTCAGTGTGTCTTTAGATACAAGTAAATATCTTAGACTGATATGTTTTATAGACATCATCGCGAAAACGCCTGGCAGCTGAATAGGCCTCAACAAGGGGCTCCAGTCCGTTCAGTCCGTTCACGCAACCTTGCCTTACAGGAGGCCTCTACAGTACTGAATAGTACTTGACAACTTCGACGAAGTTTCAGCCGCACGACTTGGGAATTTGTCGTGTCGGGCCGCCATTTCCAATCCCACACCCGTAGCTCGCCGCATCGACCTTCCGGCATATCCTCTTGTCCCTGTCGTCTATACTATTTAAAGTCACATCCGTAATGACAGAACTAATCGGTTTCAGGCACACATGCGGCAGCATGTGTAAACCACGTACCACTGCAAGCCAGTTTTGCAGAAACTCGCTCCAAGAGCTAAGAGTACTGTAGCCGCCTGAACTTCGCCTGGGGGTAATCTCACAAAATATTCACATTGACACATAAATGGAAGAAAACGAACCGCGAAAACAGGATGCTAATATGTATTGCAAATCGGCAAACGCAGTGGTGCTGGCTCGGAACGTCAGGAAAAACCCAGATTGCAAATTTACCCGCTTTGGGTAAACCGGGAGTGTTTCATCAAATTACACAGCCCCAGGGCAAATCACAGCAAATTTGCCCCATTTGCCCCGGTTTTCCCCGGGTAAATGGGGGAAAACGGGGTAAATAATGGTCAGTTACATGGGGGGTTTGGCAAACGGGGAAAAGAGGTAAATAGCGGTAAATAACAACAAACTTGCGCCAGGGGTTTTTCCTGACGAAAACCCGGCTGAATATATCAAATCCCGGAGTTGTGATTGACAGTTGGTAAATCTTGTCTGGTGCTGTTCAGTACTCAGCAGGCCTCCTGTAAGGCAAGGTTGCGTGAACGGACTGAACGGACTGGAGCCTCTTGTTGAGGCCTATTCAGCCGCCAGGCGTTTTCGCGATGATGGATCGAATCCTTGAGCATGGCAAGCTATTTGTTTGCACCGTTTGCCCTGGAAGAGACGGCCAACAGCACGCTCCTATGGTTAAATACCAGATGGCTATCCACGTAAATGGTCCTCAGCACCAAAAACGCTTGCAGAATGCCGAGTTACGCGATATAGAGACCAATCGAGCAGGTGTTTTCACGCAGGTAAGAACCTGCCTTAAGCGCTTAGCGTTACAAGATCCGTGACTCATACTGACTTATTTTCTTGTTGACCTCCGACATGAACCATACCTGGGTTTGTTCAATGTACGATTACGTCTGGTTGCTTATGTTTATACTCTCTACGTCTTTTCTGAACTGGCCGGCCTCGGATCCAGCACGTCTTACAAGGCCAAGCGCCAGCGACCGATTCGAGCGAATCAGTCCTTGCAACCGAACCGGCTCCTATTTCCTCGGAGCCGTGTCTTCCTCCTCCGCCAATATTGTTGCCCTCTGGTGACTGGAGCTTTAGTCCGCCAGCCCCAGCGTATGACTTCTTCCAAGACTCGGCTTACGAAGCCATTGGTTCGGAGGACCAAGTATGTGAATTCCCAGTGGATAAATTTGGGTTCCCACGTAAGTTTGATTCACAGCATGTTGCTTTAAAATCTGATATATTATCGCTCGTTTCTATTCTATCTACAACTATTAGTACCAACCTCAAGCGCTCCTCGGGCCTCTGCCAAGTCTTCGTCATCCCGGCCTAATCCATATGACGATACATCTCGATGGAGCCCGTATTCTAGCAAAGAAGTGAGTTCGGTTTGGCCTGTGGCAATTTGATGAGCACTTGATAAACGGTACTGAGACATTTGCTAGCTTTTTCTTACATACAACCTTTTCCACGCCCCTGCTATCCAGTTTTCGGAGGCGCAACAGTCGGCGATATTAGATTGGGCTACAGAGATGGGTGCCGAGAATGTCCCGTCTATGTACGACTTAGACCAGTGCGGGGAGAAAATTACGAGCTTGATGGGGGAGCCAACGCGTATGTTTAAGACTGATTCGGGCCATATATTTTACGTGAACAAGGTCGATGCGATGCTGAAACAGGTACGATTATTTATTTCACTTACCTAAAGTACTCTCAGGCTCACTCTGATACGGCTGACTGTTTAGGATTTCTCAAATCTCAGTGTCCGCCAACATCTTGAATTCTACCCCGACGACTGCGATGGACATGTGTCCGAGATTTGGCACGGTGACAAAATGACTCTCGGCGAAAACCGAGAACAGTTGACGCCCATGGCCTCATATGGGGGGCGTTCTTTTTTTATCGATGAAATTTCACTCTTGAACGATGGCTCCTTGTTTCTCACCGACATGTTTCTCAAACGCCATGGGCAACTACATGCTCGCGGCCGTAAACTTGAAGCGCACGCTGAGGTAAGTGGTTTGATGTGGCCTAGGAATCCACTAATTGGACCGATTCATTAATTTGGGTGTCGGTTTTAGATAGGTCGTATGGGATTAGGCGGTTTCTGTTTGAGTGAGACGCCGGTTGATTATCCTTTGTCGCACTTCCAGCAAAACTGTGTCGAACTTAAAGACTTGAACCCGGATGGCATTATATTACGAAGTGGTAAGTAATCGATATACTACTTTGTCTCAGAGAGCCTAAATCTTATATTTGAACTGTTACAAAGGTGATACAGAGTTGCACGAACGTTTTGCACCACATCCGTTGCGAGAAAAAGCCAATGGCCGTGAAGTATACTCGGTTCCGTTCGTTGTGTTTGTAGACGACGTCTCAGGAAATACAAGCAAGCAATGGAATAAGCATTGGTGCTGCTACGGATCCAACGCGAGTCTTCCGCGCGAAAAACTTAATGAGCGGACCAACATTCGGTTTATGTCGACGTCTCAACATGCTAGCCCTATAGAGATACTGGGGGGAGTTTGCCAGGTTTTCGAGTGAGATATATTGTTTCTACTATGACTATACAGTTTCACTAATGCGTCGCAAAAGCGAAGCTTTTGATGAGCCCATAGTTGTTTGGGACGCACTGACCGGTCGCGAAGTGCTTGTGCGCCCATACATCCACTTTATCTCCGGTGACAACCCTATGCATGCCGAGGAATGCAGCTCGAGCGGACTTCGTTCGAACTTTTTTTGTCGCACTTGTGGCGTCGGAGGTACCCAGGTGTACAAGGCATCCGAAGAAGGATACTCTCGACAGATGGAGGTGAGTGATCGGAAAGGCGTATCCCTCAATCTCAACTCACAATATGACCCTTGTACCCATATAGTTGGGAGTGCCGCGGAGACCTAAAGATACAATTGAACGTATCAAGTACCAATATGAAATTGCATTCACATCAAAATCAGTAGAGTTACTGCGCGAGGAGCAGCGGAATTCAGGAGTTAAAGATGCGATTGCCCAGCCATATCTTGAAACCATTATCAAGCGTCGTCAGGAGCTGCAAAAAACAACAGCTCTTTCTCTACCTGCAATTACTCAAAAGCTTCGGGAGGAATTTTCGACAC
The DNA here is from genome assembly GCA_019616345.1 of Ceratobasidium sp. 395. NCBI lineage: Eukaryota > Fungi > Basidiomycota > Agaricomycetes > Cantharellales > Ceratobasidiaceae > Ceratobasidium > Ceratobasidium sp. 395. The sequence goes on along the minus strand of WSTH01000057.1, from coordinate 7,950 downwards.
TCAGTTTGGAGCCCCGAATGAATCCATTACTCTCTCATCGGTGTACGTATTCGTGATTCGCTCAATCTTTGATCAGCTGAAGCTTTTCTACTATATAGGGTTAAATGTACACCTTGATACCCCGACTGAAATACTCCACACAATCCTACTGGGAGCTGCGAAGTACTTGTGGACTGAATCTATACGCCAAATGGACAAGACCCATACATTTTCGCTTTTTGAATCGCGTTTACGGTCAGTGTCCGTCGCGGGACTCAACAATGGTGGCCCTGTTTCTGGTTATATCACCAAACACCGAGGGAGTCTGAATGGGAAGCATTTCAAGACACTCATACAGACGGCACCATTCTGTTTACACAATATAGTTGAGACTGACCTTATTCACGCGTGGATTGCACTCGGCCGACTCACTGTTCTTGCATGGTCCGCGTCAATTGAAGACATCGAAAATTATACCGTAGGCTGTCTGATACCCTTTGCCTCATATATAACATGCTGACATTGATTTTCATGTCATATAGTACGAGCTTCAAACCACAATTACCGATTTTCTCCACACAATTGCGAAATGTGTACCCGCACTGTTGGTCCAAAAGACCAAAACTCATCTCCTTATCCATATGCCAATGTTTGTGCGACGCTTTGGACCATTGTTGGGACCAAATTCCGAACGATATGAGTCCTTCAACGCTAGTTTTCGTGCAGCATCAATACACAGCAACCGACAAGCTCCAAGTCGTGACATCGCACGCACGTTTGCAGTTTTTGATGTGGTCAAGCATATCATGCTCGGTGGATACTGGCTTGATTCTGAGACCAACCAACGAGTGCGTGCGGGGGCGGGCATAATAGAGCTCTGTGAGTCGAGTAACTTCACTCGACGATTGCTTGGAATCAAAAAATCGAACATAACCCCAGGTGAGTGTTTACTACTTTACCAAATGCGAGGTTGCTTAGTACTTTCTACCTTAGGAGCAATATTCACGAAACGCAACTCAGTTCGGGGTCCATGGGAGCAACTCGCGCTCCAAGCACAATGTCCCAATACAATGTCACCCGGGTCAATTGTTCAGCACGTAAGTAACATCTTAGCTCAAAACGGGGATCGCGTCACATCTGGATGTAATGTCGCATACACCTATGTGAGTATTTTGTTCTAGATCGAATCTGATTTTGCATCTTACGGCTTGTTCATTTTAGGAGAGCGACACCAATATCATACTGGGGCAAATTTGCAGTATTCTTACCCAATCCGAGCAACCGGTCGCTTTTGTTGTACTGAAACCATACCAATGGATGGGAGAAGATAGCTTAGTGCGCATGCCCGCAGTTTCTTTGACAGAAAATTCTCATGTGGTCACAAGTAGTGTAAGTTCTTTCGGTCTTAAGTCATTACATGTTAATCTCGCCTACATTGTAGGCTATTATATGCGAAGTAAATCTACAGCACCGGTGCGCAGAAGCTGGCTGTACCGACGCTGGTGTAGAGGCTATTCGCCAAGAGCGTCAGGACTCAGGCTCAACACGGCCCACCATCGTGCATAACAATAATAGCGAATTCATCGTCAATACACTTTCACTCCATAACTCGGCTGCGATTCAAAAGCTGGCCCGTGTTTGGTCAAGCACCTCCACACTGTTCCAACCCCCCGCCAACCATGCCAGTATATGCAAAGCTGCGGCTGCGTCCTTGGCTCGCAAGAAGGCCGCCAAAGCCCACGACGGTGACACAGGTGAGCTGAGATCTTGATATTTGATGCGAGTCACTGTAACTCATTCTTAAATACCTATTAAGCTGAAAGTGCTCAACCCGCTCAGCCAGCGCAAAAGGCTAAAGCAAGTACGCAGAAAGCAGTTACATCTGCTGGACCGGTAAAAGTAGGACACAGTGCGTCATTTCTCTAAGTGGCTTGTCGAGAACAACCTGATCAATTCAAGCGATGTCGCTCAGCCAACACAACACAATCTACGTACGCTGGTCCATCGACAGCCAAGAGACGCAGACTCGACTCGACCGTTGCAACCCAGGCTGGACCAAGCGCTGCTGTGGACCCACATGCAATATCGGCTGCCGCTGCCGCCCCACTTGAAACGGCTGAACCATTGGTTCCTGCCTATGTTCCACCCGTGTTAATGAATGTCCAACCACCAGAGCAACAAGGTAAGTTGTCTGAGCTCGTGGTCGGGTTGACACTCAAACCGTTATTGTGATTGCGACCCAACAGACACCCCAGACGCATGGTGCACCATATGGAGTACTGAATACCTGCGATATTACTATTTTAATTCATCAACCGGTGAGACTTCCTGGAATAACCCTTACCGTGTTCGGGCATGATGTGCATGTGGTACCAGCCCTTCCATTCGGTGACGCCACACTCAGACCGTGTATATATGCACTCCCAGCTACTGCGAACCCCCTCAACACACTCCCTCCTCACTCCTTTTCTCTTCACTCGTTCCCACTCTCCCACTCTCCTATCGTTTATTCCACTGTTTTCTTTTTGTTTTACTCCTTTCGTGTACTCTCCGATGCCACGACTCGCTGCCCTTTTGGACCAGGCAATGAACCAGCCTGTGCCCGAACACCCTATTGGGCCCAACGAGCCGGACACTGACGGGGATGACGCCCATGGCGGTAATGACAACGCACCTGACTCAGAGGTCGTTCGTCTAGCACTCGAGTTTGCTGAGGCCTCGATGGATCACCATGGTCTTGATGGGCCTCCACGCGACGATGTACGCCGGTTCGTTCGGGTACGTTGGTGTCTGTTATCATTAAGCAGCCTCTTTGCTAACTCTCTTTCGCTCAAACCAGCTCGATGAGCACTGCCGCATAATCGAGCTCTATGTCTCAATCGAATCCCTTAAGCGCCAGAGCGGTGTCAACACCGCTGCGTATGACTTTGTAAAGTCACAGGCATTCCTGGTAGAGTATCTGTGTCTTGTTTGGTATGCATATATACTAACAAAGCCCTTAGACGCATGTTGTCAATCGACTCAAGATCATTATAATGGCCCCTCATACCTTGCACTATGTGACTCCATTGCAAGAATAGGCCTTGGTATGTTTTTCTGTTGGTATATCAACCGTTGGTTATACATGCTGATTGATCTCCTATAGGGCCACATGCATGCTAACCCCGAGGCATGGAAGATCCCACCTGAAATCATCCACAACAACGACCAGTGGGAGATTTTTGCTGCAGCGGTGAGGGTTCGACTTACCACTCTCCGATCGCAGACAAGGGACCGGGTATGATACTCCAAGATCTTTGCCGAATCACATTACTGACCAGATATGTAGGCGTTCAAGGGCCAGGCAAAGGGGCTCGACATCAATCAGATCCTGTACCAGATCGCTCCCAAGCAAGCCATCCTTTGCGATGCGCATCGTGCTCGTTGGGCCTGGATTTTGTTGTCGATCGACGATTTCAAACAGGCGTACGCTGCGGGTGAGAAGTACGAAAAGGGCGATTTCTGGGACTTCCTTGAAGACCAGCTTGCTGCGGCGAAGAAAGCTATCGCCGCAAACCCTCAGTTTACGACGGATGCTATTCGGTCTCAGAAGTTCGCCGAGTAAGTTCATTCTATTTCCTATACTTCACGATTACTGATACAGCCCCAATCTAGAGTCTTTATCTGCGCGCTTGCTGAGCATCGTCGCATGTACCCTACTCGGATTACTCGTGGACGGACCGGCGAGCGAGCTGCTTGGCAAGCAACAATTGAAGAGGCGATGGGAATGGGTCGGGAGATCTACACTAATGTGATGGCTCCCGACGCGTAGGATGGATAACTCTGGTTCATGCTGATATTGACACTATAACCCACACACTCCTTTCACCCGTATTTCTATTTATTATTCGCCCGTCCTGATGTTACCGATACATACTACGACCAATATACCAATCTTGATTGCAGGCGAACATCATTTCAGTGTGATCAAACAAACGGATATATGTGGATACACCTAGCTACGAGTTGGTTAGGTTTCAGACACACGCTAGTGGTATCATAGACTCTATAGCCATGTCGGGTGCACCACTATATACTCACGCAGTATATGATACGTCAAATATCGACACAACTCTGAAAGCATTATCATTTGACAAACTTACTATGCGCGCAGGGAGACCGAGGTTGTAGTCCAATAGTAACTGATACGTATTTAAGTAAGACTAATCCACACGCAATACGGGAACATCAGAAGAATAGAATAGGCTCACGCGTCATTATATATAAAGAAGTCCATACGGGCACATCACAGATACGTTCACCAAAATGTATGAGTATAAGGTGTATAGTATGACTAACGTATGCCTACCAACGTATATACAATGCACAACAACTACACAACCGAATGACAGGAGCTATAGAGCAATGGCAGTAGATAAGTAGCTCATCACAAGTGTACGTAGGCCTACATACCGCTTAGACCTAAATCGTAGCAAATGTCCATGCGGCACCATATGTATACAGCCGTGATGGAAGCTACGACACCTAAGCACAAAGCCGGTCATATGACGATTTGACTTTTTCGCACATCGTATTGACAAAACAGCGTATGTGATTCTCATATAACGCGTTATATAAATTTTAGCCTTTATATCAATTTTATATTAGCATGAGGTGATGAGAAGCCAGGCCCATGTGACAACCTCACCACATGCGCGCCGTCATATAAAATTCATATGCTCGATCACCTGGCGGTGTACCCACATGAATTGTACCCACACGGCGCCTGCGCCGTGTGACGAAAATTTGGTTTTTGCACTAACCACGAGCCGGGAATCGTGACGTGACAAAGAGCTGACCCACCCACAGCGTAAGGCAAAATGAAAATGTACAGCGGGAATAACAGATTTTTGAGTCGAATTTTACGTTTTTTTGCCCATCCCTCAGCCTCGAGGTTTGAGGAATAAAAAGCTGTATATACCAGAGATGCTGCCTAGTGTCCCGGTTTCTTCCATATAGCCCATAGCATATACGCGATTTAATGTCATATATCTTACTCATTACAACTTGTGTGACATTTTGGTTTTGTGCTAACCACAATGGCCAAAACGTGACGAATCAGGCGACGTTTTTACCCACAACCACGCCGAAGTGTGACGTGACATGTGGGTACAATTCGTGTGCGTACAGTATGCTCGGCAAGCACACGCACACTCTATGACTTCACTCTGACTCGAGCAAAACGGCCGCCATGCATCGCTTTCACCGCCATGGGCGTCTGCGCATGCAATTTATGGAAAACGACAGTGAGACTGAGCGTCGGCAAAGGCTGCGCCGGCCAAGATAGCTTAGTAGTCCTCGATTGACACGTTGACTGGACACATTAAGTCTGAAGAGTAGGCGCTATAAATACGAACTCGTTTGCCTCGAACATTGCTACACAACACTCTCAGCTTCTCTTTCGCGCTTCTAAACCACCTACTCTTAACGCATACATCCCAAGCCTCTCGAGCGCAATGCATGTGTTACTCCTTGGTGCCTCCCGCAACGTTGGCTACGCCGTCACCCAGCGTCTACTAGCGCATGGTCACATCTGCACGCTACTACTTCGTCGCCCTGAAGCGGTAGAGGCAGACCCCACTATCAATTCATATCTTCGCGACGGCAAATTGAAAATTGTCTCCGGTGATGGTCTCATCGAGGCAGATGTACGACGGGCCTGGAGTACGGCCAAGGGAGATGAAGAAGTAGATGCTGTGTTTTTCGGAATTGGTAAGTAATTTGCTAATATTCATGAAATTATACGTGTATAGATTGACTTCTAATAATGCAGGCACATATCCCAAGTTTTCATTCACAAAGGGTTTCGTACAGACCCCAGCAGACCTCACAGCGCGATGCATGTCTGTCCTGCTTACCGTCATACAATCATCCACCACGTCTTCAACACGCCCTAAGCTCGTGACGATTACCTCCAACGGTCTTGATGCGCGTACACAATCCCTCCTCCCTCTCCCGCTCAAACTCATGTACCGATGGCTCTTGCACTGGCCGCACGTGGACAAGATCGAGCAAGAGAGCGTCGTAAAGCGGGCTGCGGGCTGGGACAGAGCTGCTGATGGGTGGTTAGGTGCACAGAACTTAGTGATTGTGCGTCCTTCGATGTTTACAAGTGGTGAATGCGTGGCGGACAAGAAGGAAGATGCATACCGGACTGGCGAGGCGTTGAAGAGCGCCTGGACTGTGTCGCGAGCGGATGTTGCACATTTCGTAGCGGAGACGGTGTTTTCAGATTGGGAGAAGTGGGCAGGGAAGGCTTGGGTTATATCGTATTGAGCTTGGCAATGATCATGTGGACTTGTAGACTTGCGAGCTCTGTAGTGTTGTAGTTGTTGACTAGAGTACAATTCGACTAATATGTTAGATTTCTACGTATTCAATCTTCAAAACAAAATGTTTTTATTGAGTTCCGCGAAAGTAGAGTGTTGAACTCATGCTTGAATACCCAATTGCGCCGCTAACTGAACTAGTCCACCTGTCTCAACAACCAAATCAAACTGTTTCGACAATGATGTTTTATCCACCTCCAGATCTTCAGTTTCACGGGTCACATAAATGGTTCGCATGCCCCTGTGGTTTATGCGTTATAAGTATCAATGTTTGTCCTAGCCGAATGAATACCAAGAACTTACTGCGACATGGCTGCTTGTAAATCATATTCGTGTGCTGCAACCATTGCAGTCTCTTCCGGTTTGAGGCTAAGGAGGCGGATTGCGGTTTTATACGACTCGGGCGATGGTTTCATGGCATTGGTTAGATCGGATGTGAGGATGTAGTCCCAAGTTACGCCCGATCCTCGATTCTGCAAATAGATATTAGATCTGAAATATGACATAAATAAGATGAACTTACCATCGCGATTAGGTCCTTGGCGGACCCATTTGATAGTGCTACTCTGGAGAACGATTGGTGGTTACTGGTGTGTGTAAGCTTAAACCGGAGGAACGTACACTGTATACTTAGCCTTCAACAGATCCAACCCGGTCACTGTATCGCCCCAAGACTCTTGCGTTCCCCAAGCTTCGGATATCTGCCGCATATCTCCTTCATCCCAATCTTCATCCACGCTTTCTGTCCTGACGAGTTCTTCCAGCGTCCTCAAATAGATGGTATCAGGACTAAAGTATTTTCCACGTTCGACGGCTGCACGGCGATACATGTATATTCCCTGTCGCCATTTATGTGCGAATAGAGCCCATTGATCGAGGGTAATATTAGAGTTGGGGCGTGCGTGGGCTGCGAGGGTCCGCGTGATGGGTGTATGCCAATCAAAGACGGTGCCAAAGACGTCGAAGACGAGCGCGCGGACATTGGAAAGAGGGGAGGAAGAGGCCATGATGCAATTTAGCTAGTAGAAAAAGAGCTCCTTGAGACGATGAGGCTGCTACTAGACTTCCTGACACTAGGTGAATGTCGTGGTGGTTGTGGCAGCGGTTGTGCATACAATGACGTCATTACTTGTTCTCCACATAGTGCCCTGATGCCTGATGCCGTCACGTGCACTTCCGACGATCACTCAAACGGCAACCCACCCATCGCCCACTACACACCCTGTGACTGGTGTTGCTTCTTCATCACCACCACCACCACTCTCATACCCGTAATGATACCTCTTGTGCGATCAACAATTGCTCGGCGCGCGATTCCGCGAGCTAGCGTCGTTCGGACCCGGGGACTTCTGAATGTAAGCGAGATCTATTGATGATTGTTCAATGAGTCGGCTCCTTTGGCCGCAAACGTGAATTAAAAGCGTTATTGGAGAGAAAAATCAGGAATTTTCACAACAGAGACAACCAGTCTGGACCTGGTGACTTACTGTGATATATAGAGCGTCCTGTATGGAAGTGAACAAGCCAAGAAAGAGGGCGAGCTCGAGATTCAACAGTACTCGAGGCTGATTGGTCGCGGAAAGTACGTTCACGGAGTGCGTTA